>KE156513.1:100592-127452 GCA_000411055.1 Leavenworthia alabamica
ATTAAATTATATTATATGTGATATTTGCTTATCTCGATAATATAGTTTCGTAAACACATTGTTATTGTACTTAATATTATATAAATAGATTAATAAACAATATACACAATATTAAATATAAATAGATTTATAATATATGATGGAATATATGAAAAATATAAATAAGAGGTGAAGTATATGATTTTATATTGTTAAGAGCTTATAATATAAAAAGTTTATTATTCTTGGTGATATATATGACTAATAATGTATGTATGAAATATAAAAATATATTGTTGAGTGAAATATATATCAAAGAGTAAATGATCTAATTACCTTTTCACTAAAAATATTAAATAAGATATGATAATTCAGTGACATAAATTGTAATATATTATATCAATATAGGGTTATTTTTCTATTAGTACTGCTTAAATGATAAATAGCAGATATCTATTTATCATTGTAATTTTTTAAAAAGAAAATATAATTTATGAGGTATATTTTTCACCTATAGATATCCCTAAAAATTATGGCACTCCAAGCCATAAAAATCACAAAGGATTTGGCAAATTTAAAATATATTTCTTAAGTTATTATTATAAATTTGTACTAAATCAACAACATCTAAACGTAGCTAACTCAGATTTCATGCATATTGACGTAAACATTTATTAACATTAATATTACGTTACATCTGATATCAAATGTTACTGAAATAAATGTATTTGACTATATTGTTTTTAGTCTCTTTTCTCGTCATTTTCTTCGTCTTTTTAGTGTTATTTTTATTTTTTGTAATATGAACATTTTATATGAACAACTACAAATTATGTATAGATGTTTTGGCATGTTAAGACTGAGGATTCGTTATAAAATTTAGGGGTTTTAAATGTATTTTGAGATGATAGTATAAAGTGCATGCTAAGGGATATTTTTCAAATTTCTAATTAATTGGAATAATGATTTAGAATAAAATTTGAACATATTAACTAACCATTTAATTATAAAACACTAATGTGAGAAATTTCAACGATTTAATAATCTAAATGCTAAATATCTAATATGTGAATAAACAATTTAAGCATCAACATATAATGATAGTTGAGTACATACATAGTCGTATGATATTTTTATATAAGTAAAATAAAATATATTGAGAAGAATAAAATATCTTAGGTGAAAAATAAAATGAGAAAAAACTTTGCGCGTGTATTTTACGCGTTCGTAATTTTTCTCCTAAAAAGAAATCTCTTGGCGAAAAACTAAAAGTAGTCGACAGTCTACTAACCTCTCTGGCCACCGGCGTTTTGCCGAGGTCGTGAGAGGGTCCAATGTTCAGAGACTGCGGCTTCGTGGCTTGAATCAGGCGATTTGACGAGTTTTTCTTCTAGTAGGTCTTGGTATTTTCAGTTTTATTAATTTAAATTTCTGAAGGTTCTTACAATGATGGAATTTATTTTTATGGAATAATAATGTTATGCAGGGGTGACATTGAAAAAGGAAAAAGAAATTTAGAGCAACTTGGCTGGAAAGACGCATATGTGTTGGAGAAATATCAAGAGATCATTGCATCGAGTCAGGGTACGAATCATGTGTAATATCGACGACTTAGATATTAGATGCAACCATTGCTACTACTACAAACAGATGTTGAAGTTTGTCAGATTTATTTATGGATGATAAATTTATAAAACTCTCCATTTATTAATTTAAATCTCTGAAATACTGAAAATTGAATTCAATGTTAAATTTCTTTTCAATCATAGCGGTATATCTCCTCTAGCTCTTTCTTAGTTTTACATAAAGTTAGAAAAACTTCATTCCAGCAAAAGTAGGGAAAATCGGTATATTATGATAAACTAAACTATTATATTGAGAAGACATTAAATCCATCAGAAATTGTTAAGTAACAGATATATCTATGAGAAGGCATTAAACTCTAATAAGCCCCAAAAATGAATTGAAACGATTATAGAAAGAGAAAACTATAAACGATAGAAACTATTAGATTCGTTAAAACGATAGATGGTTGAAATAACTAATTTCCAATTCGATTAGATAACCCTTAATAACAATTGTTTAACACTCACGGAGAACAAAATTGCTTAATATTAAGACACATTTTAGAATTAGCAATATGAGAATGAAAATTCATTATGTTATGGTCTAACTTAGGTAAACAAAAGAACAAAGGTACAGAATTGAGAAGTCAGCATTGATACTAAATAAGAACTTGAAAGTAAACATTTGGGTGATAATCAAACTATGAAGAAACTACCACCGAGCAATGTATTTAAAAATGGGTTTGTCTCTTCCACCATCCCAAACCAAATGAAAGTCAAGCGTAGAAACCCAGTTCAGTTTATTTCGTTTTAAAAAATCTTTGAAACCCGATCCGAAGTAAAATCTATTCGGCCGACTAGAAACTCCACCTACGAAAGATACATTACAGTCGTTTTCATACTCATCAACTACTATTACCTTTCGTTTAGTACACATATTAAGATTGTTCTTCTTAACAATCCTTCTGGCAAAAACTACCTCAAAAAAAAGTGGAAAAAAGGTCAGTATAGATAGATTGTATATATATATTTGGAACTTATAAACAACATAGAACAATTAATGTGTTTAAAATATTTAAAATCAATACATACAAAGCAGTTAGTGTTTAAACCAGTTTGAGTTATTTGTAACTGGAATAACTTAGCATCATTGATTGACGAACCATTAACTTCAAAAACAGAATCATCATCATCACCTACATATAAGTATTTACCTAAAATGTTATTATTAAATTCATAAAGTAACTACGATTACAAAACTAAAAAAGTACTATAACTTACTTTGTAGATCAATGATTTCCTTAGGATCTGAAACCTCAGTTTGAAAAGGACTTAATCCAAAGCTTTCAACATGAATTGCACCATTTAAATTTTTTATGAAACCAAGTATTTCACTAGCTTTGAAGGAATTTGCATGGAGAAACTCATTCCAACCTTCTCCTAATTTGCTACCCTCCAACTCTATCCACCACTTGTGATTGGATGGTGGAATAGTAAGTGGGATTTTGTTTTCGTAGTAGCGCCCTCTGATGTGCTTAAGGAAGAATTTATAAGGAATGTCATGTGTTTAAAAAATTGAGAATACACATTTATAATAGAAGAAAACTGAAATAAAAAATACTAATATAAATCATATACCACATGTGTCTGAGAATGTGAGAGTATGAATGTATGATATGGAATGAATAAGTAGGGAAACATGGGACATTCTCCATCTGCACTAAACAAAACACTTAATTTAGAATGCTGAAATGTAATAGATCTTCTTCGTTCACACTAAAGTAATTGAAAAATAAATGCATCAAACGTTAAAATTACTTACATATGTCTTAACTTCTTTAAAAAAAACTATCAGTCGATACTAAGAGAAAACCAGTTTGACATTTATGTTTGGAAATATTTGTCAGAAATTTATTGTCTGACAATGAACATTAGAGATGTAAAGTATCATATCAAACCCATAAGAGTAATGAATAGATGATAATAACATACTTTTACTAATGAGATACGAATGGATTTACATTTAGCCCGCCGCATTTTACAATCTGACAACAGATCTAAATTTGGAGCTATATATATATATATATATATATGTATACACACCACAAAGTTAACTGAAGGAAAAAGACAAAGGTGATTGCAAATTTTACCCTGTTTCTTCAAAGCTTTTCTAAAAAACCAGTCACAATAACAAAAAATTTGTTAAAAAAATGTTAAACTCTAATCTAATAATATATAAAAATCCAGGAAATGAACTATCTTACGAAGAAGAAGAACCGTACCTTGAACTGCGGCGACACTATGACTTTTAGAAGAAAATGTAGGCTAACTTTTGAAGTCGAACAGACGAATAGGTTAAAAAATTACATATATGCAATATGCAATATAATAAATTACAAAATATGTCTAGACCCAGTAAAATTTTTTTTACAAATCCTAACATTGAAAAATATGATAATTCTATTTTAAGTGGACTTACTTAACATCATTTATATTATAGCTGACATAAATAATTATGCAGTTGTATTTGATTACTATTATTGCTTTATGAGTTTTATTTTTTAAAGATTAAACAGTTTAAGGATAGATTTAAGCAATAACAAATGTGATGCCGTTTACGTTATTTGACTATTGATTCACAGCTTTAAACAAATTAGATAAAAAAATGAAACCAAACAGAAATAAGAAATGTAACCGTAAGCTTTAAAACATTCATTTTAACTACTGAGCTAATATAGCATTAAGTAAACGTAATTGAAATTTACAAACAAATATTTAAAATTAGAACTCTATCTACGATAGAATATGATGCAAAATTAAAAACAAAAATGAAGAGAAAAAACACCATTACGGAATACCATAATAGGCTTACATAGTTTATAATCACTAATAAGGTTAATAAAAATAAAAAAAAATCTCAAAGCCTATGATAGATAACTTAAAGTTTACCAGTTAACTATTAATCTGAAACATAGATACCTAAGTTTGTTTTAAATCTAATTCTAAACATCTATATAATAATCAACCAAAATAAGTTTAATAAGTCACAACTCCATTTAGCCAACAACTTCTATTAAGCATTGTACTTGAAAATGAGCTTCTTCCTTCCACCATCCCAAATCATTTCAAAGCTAAGAAAACAAACACTGTTGAGATTATTTTCAACTAAGAAATCCTTGAAACCCATCCCGAAGTACAATCTATTGGGTCGACTAGCAACTCCACCTACCAAAGTCACACGCCAAACAGTTTCAAACTTATATACAACTATTACGTTCCACTTAGACCGTCTGTTGAGATTGTTCTCCTTAACAAAACCTTCAGGCAAGAACTACAAAAACATGAACCATAATAATGACAATAAGTTAGTAGAGGGTGACATTAACTTTTTATAAGGAAAAAACAAAATCATAGCATACGTAATGGTTTGTCTTCAAACTAGTAGGAGTAATTTGCAACTGAAAGAACTTAGCATCCGTTGCTAGAGAAGAACGGACTTCATATACAGGCTGCTTATTGTCGCCTATATGAAACGATAACTTTTAAATGTAAATATATCATGTAAATTGCTATGACGTGAAAAATAGAGAACAATGTAATGAAACTTACTTTCCAAAGAGATGACCTCTTTCGGAGGTCGAAGTTCAACTTTAACAGGCCTTTTCCCAAGATTAGCGACATGGATTGCACCATTGACAAATATTTTGAAAGAAAGCAAATCACCCACTTGAAATGGGTGTGCGTCAAGAAATTCCTTAAAGTCTTTCCCCATTTGTCGACTCTCTAGCTCTACCCACCACCTATGGCTATAATTAGATGCAGCCGTATATAGAGGAATTATGTTTTCATCGTACTTCCCTTCGAGGTGTGTTTGAAAAAAAAATTTAGGAATTATCTGCTCGAAAACAAAGGTGAGTTAGTAACTCATATCCAAAAAATACAAATGGAAACCTAAATATCAAATACAATTAATTAATCATATAAAAATACTAATAAAATATTAATAAAAATTAAGTTTAACGAAAATAAAATACCAGAGGAGAGTGAAATTCTGGCAATATGACATGAAATGTACGCGTAAAAAATGATCTCCCATGGTCCATCTGATAAAACACATTAAATTACGAAACTCTTATCCATAGACGACCTTATTTCTGGAGCACTAACAAAAGCGGAACCTAGGTATAATCGCCATTTACAATCGAATGACAATAGGAAGTTTAACTAAAGGAAAAGGAAGAAGGTAATTGCAGATTTAATTGACTTTCTTAAAAGGTTCTTTAAAAAACAAAAAGCGATAAGGTTTTTAAAAAAAACAACAATCAATAACGAAGATAGGTAAAAAAAAAAGAAAGACTGAAACTTTAATCTCATTCCAATGAAACTATAGAGATAAATGAACCGACTGAATCAGAGAAGGCAAACGAAATATTCAACTCACAGTAAAAGTGCAGATTAACGAAGATGTAGAAGGAAACCTTAAAATGCGGCGAGAGGATGATTTCTAGAAGATAAGGTAGGTTAACCGGTAAAGTTTTTAAAAAAACATATCGAATATTAAAAATAATTATATCAAAAATATATCTAAAATATATTTGCCCATTTATAACTCAAAATATATCTTCATAATCTTAATATAATAACTATATTCTTATTGGGCTTAACTAATATTACTCATAATATAGACTAGATTTAGAATCATTTTAGAGGAAATTATTTTTTTGTAATAGTAAACAATGGGTTTATAATTTATAATACTGACTGTTACGTCCAATAATATCGTAATTTATTAATTAAAAAAAAAACACAAACATCTACTATTAGATAGAGAAACAGAAATTAAAAAAAAAAAACTAAACAAATCAAATATTATTATTTATAAATTTTGTTCTGAAATTTTAAAACAGTTGATTAATTTTTAAATATCTTCATTTCATAAATTTTTAAAAACATCATATTAAAAGTATAGAATTTATTATATTTTAGATAATATTAATTTTTCAACTATATGTATATTTTCAAAATGGCATATAAAACATAAGAAAAAATATTCTTTATAGCTTTCTCAGTTATTTATCTGTGTTATAACATTTGGTTTTCTGATTATTACTAAATTTCAAGTACTACCATCATATGTAAATTACTTCTAAGTAGTTTAAAATGCCTAAACTAACAAATTTTGACAATTTCTTTACTCTTAAATTAATTTAAAATGGGGAAAATAAAATAATATTGTTGTCGGATATTACCAAAACAACGACGTCACAAAGAAGATGCATAATCCCACATACAACCATATTTAAACAAAAGTTTTAAAGTAGAGCATTAGAAGTCAAAAATCAATAGTTAACAACTACTTGACACTAAACATATAATTCAAACTTGACCAAATATAGCTAAATGAGTTTCAACAAAAACTAACAAATAACTAGCATTGAGCAATGTACTTAAAAATGGGCTTCCTACTTCTTCCGTCCCAACCCATTTCAAAATCAAGTGCAGAAAACCGAGTTGAGATTATTTTGCTCTAAAAACTCTTTGAATCTCAATCCAAAGTAGAACCTATTCGGCCTGGTAGAAAATCCACCTACAAGAGATACATGCCATGCATTTTCATTCTCATAAGTCACTACTACCTTCCAATTCGATCGCCTATTGAGATTGTTCTCCTTAATGAATCCTTCTGGCAGAAACTACATCAATATTTAATAGAAAATTAAACAATTGTTAGGTTAAATATATTGTATAATTTAGAATAATGATTTAAAGAACATAAAACAATAGGTTTGAATAAAATTAGTTTCATTTGAACATACATAACGGTTTCTCTTTAAGTCAGTAGGGGTAACTTGGAGTTGAAAAAACATAGCATTAATGCTTGAAGATTCTCCAACTTCAAAATTAGGGCCCTGAACATTACCTACATATAGTGATGTAGTTATAATGTTATTATGATATTAATTAACAAACTAGAATTACCAAACATTAACGTAATATAACTTACTTATTATAACGTAATCACTTAAGTTTTGATGGTGGAACAATTAGAGAGACCCTGTTTTGGTAGTACTTTCCCTTATGTGATCATTAAAAAATTGTAAAGGAATTTTCTGTTTTAAAAAAATAAAACAATGTTATTCATATTAGCAGAAAAAGAAACAAGAAAGACGAATAAAGAGCATATACCACCTGTGATTCAGATTGTGAGACTATGACATGGAAAATATGTGTAGGTGAAGAGTGTGAATTCTCCATCTGTGCAAAATAAAATATTGATATGAGATGAACGGCGTATATAATAAGATTACTGTCGCATCCCACATGAATTAGGTAGAAACTGCAAGAAATGGTAAAATTAAATACATAACTGATACAACTCTGTAATTCTTCTATGTTACTGGAGTTATTTGAGTTCTTTATAGTGAAAACACATCCAATAAAATACATTACCATTTTTTTCTTAAATCGTAAGTTCTGTTGCTGTAAATTTTATTTTAAGCATACCAACAAATTGCATTAGAACAATTTTCCCTAATAGTATCACACATGTCATAGATAAAACTGTAAGTATCACACATACCAATTTACACTACTACAGTAGAACAAATTGCAGTAGAACAAGTTACAATAATAATATACGACAACTCATAAATAACATTGTGAGTAGAGACATACAAACTCCAAAAACAACATAAAAGACATGTACATCCGATTCGATATGAGGAGAAAAAAATTATGGAAAAAAAATAAGTAAGATTAAATCAAATTTTGAATATCATTTGAAGCAAAAAAGTCACTCTCCTCTACCAAATAGAAAGAACGATTTAGAGTTTTTCATACCCGAGACCCAGAGACATTGAAAGTAGACGAAGAAGAAGAAGAAGCATAACTCCTTCAGATACGGCGAGAACAAGATGTTGAAGAAAAACTAAAAAAACATTCATATAGTAACTAAACCAAAACTAATTGTTCGATGTTTACAATCAAAACACATATCTGAAGTTAGAACTATATATATATATATACACACAATCAAAAGTTAAACTCAAGGAGAATTGACTAAATTTACCATTTGATGAAAAATCCAGAAAGTTATTTATTAAACCCAGTAAAGATTACAACAAATAACGAAATAGAAGACTGAGATTATAGGTTCAATTCTATTTTTATAAACTGTAACAGTAAATAAAAAGGCCGATTTACACTTTCTGAAATCAAATACTCAAGAACTAGTAAAGTATGAAGTTGGGGAAGAAGAAGAAACATACCTCCTCCAGATGCGGTGTGCGGCGGCAGTAAGAAGAAAATGTTAGGTAAGTTTTAAGTTAATGTAGGGTTAAGTTAAAATAAAACTTACATATGCTTCTTCTTGAGTTTTTAGTTATTACACTATCTAAAATATGTGTACGCCAAATTAAAACCCAAAATCTGAAGTCACACACTATAAAATTATATATTATTGAGCTTACTTATTATGATCCATAATATATAAACTCATAATTATATAATATTTTCATCCAATCTATTTTATTATTCATATTGTTGTATTGTTATATAAACTCATTATGTGTCTTTCTTTTTAAAATACATGTATAGGTAAATAAAATTTCTTATTTTTAAACTCACTAAATTTCATGCCAAATTTTTATAAAAAAAACTAATTCCGTTTTTCTTACAAATAAACAAAATAATTTAACACATAAACAGTTTCAAACAATTAAAAACATCAAATACTATTATTCATTATTTTAATCTTAATTTATAAAATGTAGATGAACTTAAAAATAATTTAAAAAAAATATATATATATTAACTTCTTAAAACATTTTAATAATTCACTAAAATAGAATTATAATAAATAAATTCCGCGCGTAGCGCGGGCTTGCCACTAGTGTAATATAAAAAAAGATTATCGAAAAATATGATTTTGTTGACAAAAAGTATCTAGAATTTTAAATGCATATGGTATGTAATCTAAGAAAAGGTTATGGAAAAATATGATTTTGTTGGAAAAAAAATATCTAAAATTTTAAATGCATATATGGTATATAATATCTAGAATAAATATGATTTTGTTTGAAAAAAATATCTAAAATTTTAAATGCATATATGGTATATAATATCTAGAATAAATATGATTTTGTTGGAAAAAAATATCTAAAATTTTAAATGCATATATGGTATATAATATCTAGAATAAATATGATTTTGTTGGAAAAATATATCTAAAATTTTAAATGTATATATGGTATATAATATCTAGAATAAATATGTTTTTGTTGGAAAAAAATATCAAAAATTTTAAATGCATATATGGTATATAATATCTAGAATAAATATGATTTTGTTGGAAAAAAAATATCTAAAATTTTAAATGCATATATGGTATATAATATCTAGAATTTTAATCTTATCAATCAAATTTGCTGTGTACAAATTGTTTATTAGCCAGTTACGGTGTCGTTTTCTGTGGATTTGCTTATATAATGGGTCTTGTCCCCTGGCCACTCACTCTACACACTAGTCTACAACAACTTCAGTCAAAACCCTCTGAGTTCAGAAGAGAGTTTTGATCCACAAGAGCCATCTGCTTTGGACCCGAGCCTCAGATTCGCTTCCGGACCCGAGCCTCGGTTTTGCTCCTGCGCAGGTTGCCGTTGAATATTTTCGCACTGATTTCGATCACTTTATTTCCCTCTCTCTCTCTTCCATGGGTTTCGTTAATTATTGGATTCGAAAACCCTTACTTATTCTTAGATATTCAGGTCGGAGAAGAAAGCTTTACAGGCGTCCATTGTTCGTACGGCTTAACGGGACACAAGTGTAAGTTCACATCTCTCTCTCCCTCTTTGGAAAATTGAAAATCTTAATTTTTATTAAATATCTCGTAAAAAGTATGATTTTATCCAATTATTGGAGCGTGTTGGTAGTATTGAAGTCTAAATACGCTCGTTTGAGGTTGAATTATCTGTTCTGATAACCAGAGCTTTGAAATCGAGTGAAATTTGTGTTGCTACAATTTTGATCTTGATTGGGTTTGTGGGATCGATTTTTTTGTTGTTGTAAATTTATAAATTAGATTAATTTCTAGCTACCATCAAAGGGGAACTTGATGTTGATGACATTAACTGCAAATGAGCTCTCGAGTTTATTTGATTTGGTGCATATGAAGTATCTTATAGTTTCACAAGTTGATTGGGAGCTTAGGCTTAGTGGTCTTTTTGAGGTCAGTCTAGGGTTTTTCGTTTAAAGAAACAATGCTGATTCAGATTTCCTTGTAACCAGATGGTGTTGCATTATTTCTCAAAGTTTAATGTCCGTCTTTACTGGTCTGTGTGTTCAGCTTGCTGAAACCCAAAATGACCTTGCCTGATTGTTTTGTTTTGATGTGATTATGTTTCCTGTTTGAAGAAACAACGTTTGTTTTAGCTTTCTCTCGAATCAGTGGTATTTACTGTTTTTGTTTCAATTTTTGGGTTCAACTTTAATTTGCAGTGCCTATTTTGTGTGTTTAACAGGAAGATCTTCGAGGTGTTCAGAGCTTGTCAGTTGGAGGTAGCTCATGAATTCTCGGGTACAACTGAAAAAGGTGTTAAGTGCTCTCTTTTTTTTTCCTTTTTGACATTCGAGTTTTTGATCAAAGTTGACACAATCTTGAACTCGTTTTTGTTTCTTTTTGAGGTCAAGATATTCAAAAATAATTTATAGTAGCTGAATCTATGCCTGGAAACGAATTTGGAGAGAAGATCCAAAATTTCTTTGAACAGGAAGGCCTATCTCAAAACCAGCATCAGTCTCAGGTTGTTGATGGAAGCTGGTCCAGTTTTAGTAATGGTCTAGACAGCACTCGACAATCTGGTATAGATTTTTTTCTCCTTATGGCAGTGAATTCCACAATTTCTGCTCTACATTTATGTTTCTTTCAGAGCTGCTATGATACTATCTTATGTTGCTGGATGTTTTGGTTGTTTTTAACATAGCTTTCTTTCTTATTCCAGTTGATCGCGAGAAAGCTCAATCTTCAAATTCACATCATGGTTTGGATTTTACTCATCAGCCTATGAGGTCTGAGTTCTCCAGAAGTGCATTGCAAGAACACCAGCAACCCACAAATGGTTACATGCATGGGAACCTAGTATCGCAGTCATCGCCAAATGGGGCAAACTTTCTGGGAGTGGATGTAGAATCTAGTAGGGATTTGTTCTCAGCAAGAGGATTCACTCCAGATCTTCATAACGTTCCTATGAGGTTTGAGAAGGGAAAACCTCAAGCTAATGTTGATTTCTTTGGTGGTCAACAACAATTAAACAGCCAGCAACCTGGTATGTTCCAGTCGTTTCCAAGGCAACAGATGACATTCAATAACATGCAACAACTAAAGCAGGATGTTATGGCTAAGCAAAATCATGAATATCAAATGCAACAACAACTCCAAAAGAAAATTTTAGAGGCCAAACAGCTCAATTCTTTGAATTCAAATGCAGTCAACGGAAGTCGGTCAAGTGATAATCAATCACATCCTCCTCTTCAGGATGCGTCTGGTAATTTTTGGCAGCCTGATCTTATGACAGGAAATACAAACTGGATGCATCATGGTATCTCGCCAGTTGTTCAAGGTTCGTCCAGTGGGCTCATGATTGCCCCTGAGCACAGGCAAGCAAACTTAATGGCACCACAATTTCAACCTTCCTTGTACGGCATGCCTGTCGGTGGGACACATGCACCTCAAAGCACATTTTCTTCTGTCCAGATGAAAATGTTAGAGCATGGTTCTGCAAATAGGAGTTCCTCTTTCACCAATCAGCCAACTTCATTTCTGAATCAAGGTGATATACAGGGTAGTCATATGCTCCCTAGATCTGCATACCATCAGAAAAAGTTGTTCTCCCATACATCAGTTCCAGGTTCAAGTAATAGGCCCAGCGTTGAATGTTTACAGCAAGATGTTTCTGGTAATAGGAACATTTCAGTGGAGGAGAAATTTGGTCAAGTGGATGGTTTATCAGAAAAGTCACTAATGAAAGCGCCTGAAAATATAAATACATTGCAGAAGTCAACCACATTAGATCCAACAGAAGAAAAGATTTTGTTCGGTTCGGATGACAATTTATCAGAAGCTTTCGGAAACAGCACTGATATGGGCGTGACAGGAAATCTTAGTTCTGACCTATTTGATGCATGCCCCTCATTGCAAAGTGGGAACTGGAGTGCTCTGATGCAATCTGCTGTAGCAGAAACATCCACTGATGATGCGGTCGTACATGGCTGGGCTAACAACAATACTGGCCCACATGTTAGCAGTAAGGCCAATGATTTGGGTGTCAAGACTTTCGATGCACTAAGTGAGAAACTCCTCAGTGATTCTACTCGGGCAGCTGTTCAACATTTGCATGACAAAGGAAATTATGATTCAGTTAATGGCATGTTTGAGAAGTTAATGGCTCAACGCAGTAAAATGGCTGGAAATATGTTTCACTCTACAAGTTCTGATATTGGTGGAAGGAATACTTCGTGTTCTGTTCGAACGACTGAGGGCATTGAAGATCGATTTGGTATATGGAAGACTTCTTCTAATCCACATTTTGCTTCTCCGATTGAACAGGAAAATCATCTCACACAAAATCCACAAATGCAAAGGGGAAACTATGGATTTGGCATTGCCGGTGCAGGAAATGATTCTAGCGCTTCTGGGAGGAATGTCATCCAACAGCATTTGGATAATAACTCTGGGGAGAAAGCTCTCCCTCAACTGAAACGTAGAGATGGCATTCAAATTCTGGGATCAGATGTGAATAATAATGACAGTGAAGTCATGGCCAGAACAAATAAATTGGGGAATTCTGGAAAGGAAAACTTAGGTGATAGTTTTCGGTCGAAGTTCTCACAACAGTTACCTGGTGGGAAAGAAGCACAATCTGGTCATCTCAGTAGTATGCCATCGTTAAGTCGCAAATTTCAATATCATCCCATGGGTAATATTGATGTTACTGATGAGCCTTGTCCAGAAAAAGTTTCTCATTTGCCACCCCCGTTAGAGCAGGTTTCTGTAGAAAACCAAGGGTATTTTGGGCAGTCAAAGTCTACAGGAAAGCAAGCCATGAACATGGGAATTAACAGGGTAAAACTTTCACCTTTTTTAAAAATTATGCGGTGTTTTAGAAATTCATTCCCTCTGGACATTCTTTTGGTTTCCATTATGGCAGATAAATCTTTCACAAAACCACTTGAATGACACAAATGAGGCATTTAAAGGCATGGGTTCAGAAAATTCACCTAATACATCGGCTTCAGCCGACATAAGTGTTGATAGGTATAATCAAGTGAAGAGTGCTTCGTCAAGGTATCCGTTCTTTGTGTTGAAATGGCTTACTTAAATATTTTGATTGAACTATAGACTCGCTGAAGGCGTTTCTGGATTTATCTAGATAGTGTTTATAGATATATGTCAAGTAACTGACAGAGGTAGGTAACTCATTGTTCGCATTAATTTTCATCGATATATAATTTCTCTTCATGTGGTCATCAAGTAGCTCTTATTCCCTAATTGCTAGCTCTTATCCCCTAATTGCTCTGCAATTACCTTTCGGAAACTTTTTTTCCTTTTCAGGCAGACTATGGTTGAACTTCTTCACAAGGTGGACCAGTCGCAGGAGAACTCCTTGGAAACCAATGTTTCTGGAATTCCTGATTCAAATATCTCTGCAGAATATGGTGGTCAATTTCGGAATAATTCTTCATCTGCTTCTCAGGGGTTTAGTCTACAGCTGGCACCACCATCTCAACCAGCTCCCTCACCCGATAACATGCTGTTTCCTCGGAATTTTTTGCAGCCGTTAAATTCACTTCATACTGTCCCTGGAAAAGGAGGAACAAGTCAGTCAAGATTTGCTCCGTGGGCGTCCAATCAGTCTTTTCCTCAGCAATCCAGTCATCAAGGACCATTTCCTAGTATCCCAGGGGAAAGCATCTCTGGTTTCCCTGATTCCAAAGGGTATCACCAAAATCAACAGATGTCTGTTGCTACACGACAGTCGACTGCTAATTATTCAGTCAATACATCTTCTGAGTTGTCTACCCCTCAAGTGAAAGTAAGAGATGAAGGCAGGAATATTGATCAACATGGAAATTCAGCACAAACCCCCTCCCTGCTAAATCCTACCACCCACAATAACAAAGGAGGTTCAACTGATGGATCTCCTATGATGCTTGCTTCTCAGCCTCTGGTTGCATCCACTTCGCCTCAGCCAAATTCCTCTTCTGGTACAATCTCTGACTCACGAGCTGGTGTTTCAGCACCACAACATCAGTTTTGGAACCAGCCATTTAAACCTCAGGCAGATATTTTAAGGTCGCAACCATTGCCCAGCAACAACATAGATGGGAGCTTCTCAAGGCAGGAGAAGACAAATCAAATATCCTCCCAAAATGGAGGAGACGTGTCATTAAGTGGAAGGGAAATGGGCAATTTGCATGAGCTGCAGAGTAAAGATATAGGTGCAAAACAAACATCTGATGTTGCTTCAATGTCCTCCAAAATGGTGCAGAATAATTTTCACACCCTTGGTCAACCTTCAGATTACCCTTCCAAGGATAGCCTTCGTCATAATAAGCATCTGGCTGGAAGTGAAGAGGGTGATGCACCCAAGATGACTGGAAAGAGAGTGGAGGATAGTACTGTTGATCATCAGAAGGTAGCACCCAATGGGGAGCAACAATCACCTTTAAGATCTGATGGTTTAGCTAAAGATGGTTTGAATAACAAGGAATCAGCAAACTACAATGTGCATTCTAACCAAATTGCTTCTCAGAGTTTCTCCAATAAGAATCATCCAACCTCATCTGGATCAGATCATCAGCAAATCATTCCTCAGATGGCTCCATCCTGGTATAGTCAATATGGGACTTTCGAGAATGGACTAGTGCAACCCGTGAATGATACAGGGAGATTCACCCCCTTGAAAATAAGAGAACAATCTTCTAATGCTGGGAGTTTGATTAGTGGTTCTGTTCAACCGTCAGGCTCCACTCCAGGAGCAGAGACCCCCTCATCTGTGTCATTGCCTCTTGTTGCTACTGACAAACTTCTGAACGTTGATAAAACAAAGAAGCGCAAAACTGCCACATCAGAACTTCTTTCATGGAATGAAGAAGTCGTGAAGGGTCCACAGTGGCTCAAGACGCTTAGGTGTGTTGTTGAACACTAAAATTCATATTGTTTTCATATCCATTACCGTAGTAAATTTTCTATATTCATTACAGTGAGGCGGAGATTGATTGGGCCAGAGCAACTAATCGATTTGCTGAAAAAGTGAGTTTCCTCATTACATGTTTTCTCGCCCATGTCTTTTTACAATGTTGTTAAATACATTGATGGCTTATGTTCTCACAGGTGGAATTTGAGACTTCACTTGACGATGTCTCACCATTGAGATCAAAGAGAAGGCTAATATATACAACACAACTCATCCAACAACTATTTAACCCCGCTCCTGCTAGGTTGATATCTTTGGATGCTAGCTCAAGTTGTGAGTTTGTTGCATATACTACTGCAAGAGCTGCACTTGGAGATGCATGTAGCTCCAACTCTTCAGACAGGAGTGAGCCCTTTTCACCCCCAAACAATTCAAACCAGTAAGTATATTATCTGTCTATCCTTGAATCGCTGGAGATTTTAGACTTCGAAGGTTGTTTATTGACACGAACCAATCCACTCGTGTAGGTTGTCTGAGAGAACGAAAACTGAAAAAATAAGTGACCAGTACATCTCCCAGGCAGCTGAAGATTTCATTAGTAGAACACAGAAACTAGAGACCGACCTTGCAGGGTAAACAACCATATCTCTCTCTTGTAATTGGTTAAGAGTTCTAAATGGGTACTCATTTCCGCTGGCTTGATCTCATGAACATCTGATTCTTCTTGCAGATTAGAAAATGGAACTTCAATTTCAGACTTGAGAGTTGAAGTCGAGGATCAAGAGAAGTTTGCAGTGATCAATCGTTTTGCAAGGTTCCACCCACCATCCTCTATGGATCGGACCGAGAATTCACTTATGTTATACCCGCAAAGGTATGTTACAATAGCTCCAATGCCTCAGAATATCCCAGACAGTGTACAATGTCTATCTCTCTAACTATTGATCAGTCCATATAATTGTACTTTTTGGCCAAACTTCACCATTCATTGCTTTCACAAACTCTCTCCTTCAAATCTTTCTATTTTCGGTGATTAGTTAGTTGGTCGGAATTCTTAGTACAGTGAAAACCTTCTTTGTTAAAAGCCAGAGATTTACTATTATATGTAGCATAGTTGTATGCATCATCATAAATATTATACATTAAATCCCTTTCTATATTTTAAATAAAGAAACTAAGCTCAGTACAAAAATCTCACTAGGTTATTACACCTATGGTTTCCAGTAAACTAAGTATAAGCTTACACAGGTAAGATTTTAAAGATCTCACTCTCAAGTCATTGAGTGCTTTGTAGAATCAGTCATGCTTTAGAAGGTGATTCTCATTCTCTTATTTCTTCCCCTATCTCATCCACCCTGTAACAAACACTCATGACAGGCTCCTCAGAATTTACTTAGGTGCCTAGAAGCGCAAAACTCGAGTATGGCAATAGTCAGATTTGTTAATATTCACCTATGATTGTTAATGTTTACTCCTGCAATCCAAGTTGTTAAGTAAATCTGTAAAGCGAAGAAACTATTAAAAGTCTCATGATACAGTACAATGTTATCAAGAGCTTTTCCTTGTGTTAAGAAAAAACTCAGATACCTGCAAAATTTCAGCGGTTGGCTGGTTGGTATGTGATATAGAAACACAAAGATCATCTTCTTTCACTCGGGGGAGAATTGGCTCAGATACTTCCATGGAGCATAAAGCACATTTGGTGAGATCCTCAAACTCCCCTTTGTAAAGCTCAACTGATCAATTCATATTAAACGGTTGAGGAACTTCAGAGCTTAGAGAAACCAGTTCCATTACGAGCTATCTCTGTTCATTTGTAGAAAGAAATCAGAAGGCAATCTAGAGTCAGACATATCTGGAAGGAGACTATACCTTTAACAATACTTCACATTTGAACATGTCCACAAACTCCTCGGCCATCTTCTCTGTGATCGAGTACCAAACTTTAGAGACAACAACACAAAAGGAAAAAAAGTAATCAATAACTATTGAACCGATGTTTTTGGATCTTACCAAATGCAGAGACATTCCAAAAACTAAACACAGCGATTCCACCACAATCTCCAGCATCATTCGAATCTTCCTGATTAGTGGACTTCATATAACATCTAAGAGATCTACTTGCATTAACCATCTCAACAACAAGAGCTACCTGTATATTTCTACAGTTTCGTTTATAGACTTTAACATTTTCCCAGTTGACAAGATTTAGATTTTATGTGACAGACTCACCATTTCCTTGTAGGACGATAAAAGATTGATTCGATAAGAACTCTGGAGATAGAAAGAGCTCAATAAGTAATTAAAAACAGAGAATGACAAAAACAGAGTAATGACAAGCTAATATATTGATTAACCAGCTTCTTCAAAGCTTTCTTCTTGATATCAAACATGTCACTCAACACACCAAGTTCTATATTTGACATATACCTATTCCCATGAGAATCACAAGTAATAAAAGATCTTATATTCTTAATTTAGCAGTCATCAAATTACCAGTAAAAGTGAAACCAAAATTTCCAAAAACGATTTGCTTTTAACACACTTTTTGGAAAGATACGAATTGAATAGCTGAGACGGAATACCGAATACAGAGTATCGAATGACAAAATACAGAGTATTACGAAAGAGATGACAATCCTAAACAAGAAACCTCCATTAGAGATTCGATGTTGAGGTGAGATCAAGTCTAGAGGATGATCGGGAAACCAGAAGATCACCTCGAAGATCAAGTTCTCGGCGGATGAAGAGATGATGAAACAGAGTATTGAGAGAGAGAATGTTTGAGATTTTTAAAATTCTTGCGCCATTTATACAATGTTTCCGGTTTGGGTTTTAAAATTAAACCGGTGGTTTACTAACTAACAGACTAAACCGGTCGTTTTGAATATAACGACTTCCTGTTACATTAGCCAAGTAGCGTGAGATTCCGGCAGAACAAGCGGCGATCCATTGTTGCCGAGAAGTCGAAAGTTTTGACCACTGGATCGTAATATTTCGCTGAGCAGCTGGTTTCCATAGCCTCATCGATGATGATAAACTAGCCGGAGATGGAGAAGCAGGCAGCCGAAACTGGGAGATGCTAATCGTACACGAAATGTGTTTATTACTAAGCTTTAGGATTACTCCGAAAATTTGTTATATCGCCGGGAGTTAAACGGCGTAAAGACGCCGGTGATATTTTAATTTCTATTTCTCTACTTGGGCTTATGTGGGAGAAGAAGTTTATAAGGCCATTTAAAATTAAAACAGGTATGGGCCTACAGATTTCACGATTGGCCCGTTTGGCCCATTTTCTGTGAAAGAACTAAATAATGCAATTGTAGTTGACTAGTTTCTCGGTTATATTTAATTTATATCTGTAATTAGCATTTTTATTTATTTAATAATAATTTATCTATTTAATAGTTATATAGAACAAACCTCTAGGCTCTAAGAACAATTACAGCAGATCGGAGAAGAAAAAGAGAGAGAGAAGATGTCTCACAATCACGGAAACGCATCGTCGGTGAACGATCCAAGGCAACCTTTGACGGCTAAACCTTATGCTGCACAGCCTGTTGCCCCGGAAGATCTTCCCATTGACTATTCTGGATTTATCGCCGTTATCCTTGGCGTCACCGGCGTTATGTTCAGGGTAAGTTTTATCATTTTCTTCTGATTGTTTCTTAGCTAAGTAGCCAAATACAATCCTAGAAATTTGTACTCCGATTATTCATGCTTGATTTGGTGAGTTAGATCGTCGGATTTTTATAGGTTTACCTCTCCGATTCATAAACAGCAATCTAATTATTCTAATTTGTTGACATTAGATCTTTCCAAACTCTCATTCGTAAATTCTAAATGTTGATTAGATTGAACTGATTTAGCTGTACTTTCACAATTGGGCACCGTGATTGTATTATAGAGTAGAGATGAATTAGATCTCTTGTTGAAATTTGAGCTTAACGCTGAGAATGAAAGTGTAGAAAAAGGTCAAATGTGGAGTTGCTAATAGAGATATCTCTCTTTTGCTTTGAATGAACGTTTGTTTCTTGGACTCTAATATAGATGAAAAGTAATAGAAACTGTTTCATCCTCATTTTGCATTTTTTTATTTGTATGTCATCAGTACAAGATTTGCTCGTGGCTTGCAATTATATTCTGTGCACAATCCATGGCCAACATGAGGAACTGGGAGAATGATTTGAAGCAGATCTCCATGGCTATGATGTATGTTCCATCTCATTCATTATATTGTCATAATGTGTTGTTGTTGTTGATATTTGACTCGGTTGTTCTTTGCTTGTGTTAAAACAGGTTTGCTATAATGGGATTGGTCACAAACTACTTAGGGCCGAATAGACCTATGACAAAGAAATGATCCTCTTTATCAACCTTAGTATTTTTTATTTTGGTGAAACTTTTGCGTTCGACTCTTATCGAGCTTGTGTTCATAAGGGTTCAAAGATTCTCAATGTGAAACCTGACTATTCCTTGTTGTTTGAACCCGATTTATTGGAATTTATTACAACAAATCGATGTTGAATTCTTACAAATATAACTGTGTTTTTAAACTTCTAAAGTATTTACTCACAAATTGTCATAGGTTCTAAAGGAAGCTGTCAATAAGTTCAAATATTGTCAGTAAGAAATCTACGGCCTCTTGACGATGGATGCCTTCACTGTTCTCAGGAGTCCGACCAACTAACTCTTAGCCACCCATACACAGAAAAGATTTTGGGGAAGATTGGCCGGAAACTGAACTACATTGATTCATCAGTAGTCAGAAAGGGAGACATTGTACCCTGTCTGGAATATGTCGAGGCATTGAAGCTATAGTAACATATCTTTGTGGATTTAACCTAAGTGAACTCATGGTCCGGTTCATAGATGAGGATGATTGGTGAAAACTTGCAAAACGACTGATCACTGCAAACCTCTCTAGATCCTGGACTTCCAGTCTCAAGTCTGTTATTGTAGTTCTATTTTCTAATCTGCAAGAAGAACCAGATGTTTCATGGGATCAAGACAGCCAAAATAAGTACCTGCTTCAAACTGGAAATGATTACAAGAGATAGAGCTATGGTTCTTTACCCTGCAAAGACAGTCTCCAATTTCTGTGTTCTACTAATGAAATCTTCAGCTGCTTTGGATATGTATTGGTCACTGATTTTTTCAGTTTCAGTTCTCTCAGACAACCTACACAGGAATGGATCTGTTAGTGTCAGTCAATTCATAACCTCAAAACTCCAGAAAGTCTCCACCATTTCAGACATAAAACAGAAAATATCCTTACGGGTTTGAATTGTTAGGCGGCGAAAAGGGCTCACTCCTATTGGTAGAAGTGGAGCTACACACATCTCCTAGTGCAGCTCTTGCAGCAGTATACACCAAAAACTCATCATTTGAGTTAGCAACAAAAGATATCACCCAAGCAGGAGGTGGGCGAAATAGTTGTTGGATGAGTTGTGTTGTATATATTGGCCTTCTCTTTGATCTTACCGAGGAACGGTCCTCAAATAAGGTCTCAAACTCCACCTGTGAAACATAAGCATGTAAATGAGAAAGTTCCATCAATCTATTCAACAACATTGTACAAATAGACCAGCGAGAAAACATGTAATGAGGAAACTCACCTTTTCAGAAAATCGTTTAGTTGCTCTAGCCCAATCAATCTCGGCCTCACTGCAAAGAATATAGAAATGTTACTATGGAATGTATTATATATATGAAAAGGATTTGGAATATTATTGCTCATAAGCCACAAACCCGATAGTCTTCAGCCTCTGAGGACGTTGCATAACTTCTTTATTCCAAGATAGAAGTCCTGATGTGGCGGTTTTGCGCTTCTTTGGTTTATCAACCTTTGGAAGTTGGTCAGTAGCACCATGATGTAATGAGGCAGATGAGGGAGTCTCCAGTCCTGAAATTTGCTTCATATGAACAACATAACCAGGATCTGCAGTATTTAAACCCTCAGCCGAATTCAATTCGTTAGAATCTTGTTCTCCTATCTGAGCGAGTCTCCCTGTATCATTCAAGGGTAAATCCCCATACTGACTATAGCTAGATGGAGCTATTTGAGGACTGATTTGTTGATTCTTGTTGGAGAAGCTCTGAGAAACAGGTAGGCTAGATTGGGGTATGTAGTTCGCTGATTCCTTGTAAGTCAAATCATCTCTAACTAAACAATCAGATCTTGAAGCTAATTGTGTTTCTTTCCCACCACGCAACATTGACAAATCATGGACATTTACGGGAGTGAAAGACTCTGGTGAGAACTTAGATCGAAAACTGTCACTTGGGTTTTCTTTTGATTCAGCAATGAGTTTACCAACATTATTACTCGCATATGACCCAAGAATTTGGCTACCGTCTCCAGATTTCAGTTGGGGAATAGCTTTCTCCACAGAGTTATTATTTAAATGGTGTTGGACATTTCCCTGGACATCCCTAGAAGAGCTAGAATCATTTCCTGAACCATAGTTTGCTCTTTGCACTTGTAGAGTTTGTGTAGTTTGATTCTTATGTTCCATCAAAGTAGCTGAATTTGGATTAGAACCAGCCTCCAAGATACCAAGTCTATCATCAATGCTCTCATTGTTTTGAATATAACTCGAATGATTCTGCACATCAATACCAGAACTTAAAGAATGAAACATATTTACAGCCATTTGACTGCGCTGAGCCACTGGCTTCTCCAACAAGCCATGATTTAAAACTATATTTCCTTTGTTTTGCAAATGTTGAACAGCTGTTCGAGTTGAATCATTGCAGACTCCATCACTGAGTGTATTTGAAGTCTTGACACCAGAATCCTGGGCCCTATTACCAATATGTGAATCTACATGTAGGGCAGTAGTGTTGTTAGCCCATACATATGGCTGTTTATTCCATTGATGTAAGCCTGCATCATCACTGGATGTTTCTGCTACAGCAGATTGCATAAGAGCACTCCAACTCCCACTTTGCAAAGAGGGACATGCATCAAAAAGGTCAGAATTAGTGGACGTAAGATTTCTTGCCAAGCTCATATCAGTGTTGTTTCCAAATGCTTCCCAGAAATTATCATCTGAACCAAACAAAATCTTTTCTTCTGTTGGATCTAATGTTGTCGACTTTGTCAATGCATTTATATTTTCAGGCACTTTCATAAATGATTTTTCTGATAGACCAGAACCCTCCACCTGACCCAAGCTCTGCTGACTAGAATCATCTTGCTTGAAACGTTCAAAACTAGGCCTACTATTTGAGCTTAGAACTGCTATAGGGGAGAACAGATTCTCCTGGTATGTGGATCTAGGGAGCATATCACTGTCATGTACATAACCTTGATTCAGAAATGACGTTGGCTGATTGATGACAGCGAAACTCCTGTTTGCAGAACCATGTTGTGTAACTAACCTGTTCATCTGAACAGAAGAAAAGGCATTTTGAGGTGCATTTGTTCCACCACCAGATTGTCGTGGCAGCCCGTGCTCAGGTGTAATCATGAGCCCACTCGATGAACCTTGAACAACAGGCGAGATGCCGTTATGCATCCAGTTTGTATTTCCAGTCATAAGATCAGGCTGCAACCAATTACTAGACGCATCCTGAAGAGGGATGCCACCAATTAAAGGCTGTGACTGATTATCACTTGAGAGACTTCCATCGACTGCATTTAAATTCAAAAAATTGAACTGCTTGTCTTCTAGCTGTTGCTTTTGAAGTTGTTGTTGCATTTGATAGTTCTGCATTTGCTTTACTAGTTGCATATCATTGAATGTAATCTGCTGCCTTGGGAAAGGCTGGAACCTGCCAGGGTACTGGCTGTTTAATTGTTGTTGAACATCAAAATTTACCGGAGATTCTCCCATCTCATGCATGTAACCATTAGTGGGTTGCTGAGTAAAATTCAAACCATGCTGTGAAGCTGAAGACTGCCCTCTCTCAGAATCAACTGAAATAAACAAGAAAGCTATGTTTAAAAGCTAGCAACCAGAGACATAACTATAAATGAACATATTTAATGCCGAACAAAAGTTGTCGAATTCGCTACCATAAGGAGACAAAGATCCATACCAGATTGTTGAGTGCTATAACTCTTCAGATTAGAATTTAGGGAAGGATTTATCTGCCTCTGGTTGTTGACTAAACCATTACTAAATCCGGACCAGTTTCCATCAACAACCTGAGACTGATGCTGGTCTTGAGATATGACCTCTTGTCCAAAGAAATTATGGATCCTCTCTACAAATTCATTTCCAGTCATAGTAGATTCAGCTTCCACCAAATTTTTTAAAATATATTGACCTCTGAAAACAAACAGAAACAAGTTCTAGATTGTGTCGCATTTATCTAAAGTTCGATTGTGACAAAACTTAAACATCTTTAACACTTTTTTCCCCTAGAATTCATGAATTGCCTAAAACTAACATGCTCCTAAAACTCGAGATTTTCCTGTTACACAAACAAAACAGATACTACACATGTAAAGTTTTAACACAGGACACATTAGATACTGTTGGCTAACTAAGAACAAAGACTTCAACTAAAATGCATTGGGCAAAATGTAACCCTAAAACGACAAGACAACTAAGCCAAAGTCTAAGCTCCATTAAACTTTCTGAGATTAGAACTCACTAAGTAATTCTATTTCACCACTATAAATCCTTTATGGCAGCTATTAAATTAAGCTAATTTATCAAATTTACAGGGTTTCATGGAAATCTCCCGAACCCAATAGGAATAAATCCATTAGGGTTTCAATAATAGGGAAGAGAGATGTGAACTTACACTTGTATTAACTTTTGCCGTACCAAAGAAAAAACAAAAGCTTTCTTCTTCCGTCGACCTCAATTTCTAAGAATAAGTAAGGGTTTTCGAATTTAAGAATTAATGAAACCAGGAGAAGAGAAGGGGAGAGATCAAGTGAACATCGAAAGGGCTGTAAGCATTGAGCAAAACTGAGGTCCAGGACCGGGAAGAACAGGAGGCTCGGGTCATAAGCATTAAGCAGATGGCTCGTAGATCGAAACTCTCTCTTACAGACAATATTTAGAAGAGAGTTGGTGTAGTGTGGACCAATACTAGACGTTATAAATCACCTACACGTTGACACGACACCGTACTGGTGCTACATAATTAAATTTATCAATTATTGTTTGGATGATATATATTCTCTAATTCATAAAACAAAATTTTAAATTATAAAAATAATTTTTAAAAAATTAGTTTTATATATAAAATTTGAATTTAAAATATATTATTATACTAAAAAAAATTTTAAAAATATTTATAATATAGTGGATACACTAGACGGTCGACTAAGTGGCCTACTCTCGTGACCGAACTTGTCTCTAACACTTATTGGAGATAGGATATACCATCACCTGTATTCCAGTAGAATGAATCAATGGGAAATAAACTTGATTTTTATATTCTTTTGGAGGTGATTCATACTACACAAATTCTTCTACATCTAGTAATTTCACTCTTACCACCACAGATCCTAGTAAGCTTTCTCAGAAATCAGATACTCTTGTGATTCTTTACAAACCCTATTAAGTTTTTTGAGTCTCAGAAAGTTCTTGTTCTTTTGGTTAATCTTAAATAAACTGGTATTAAAAGGTAGATTAGATTTTATTAAGGAATTAAGTAGATTATACTAATAAAGTAAGATATATATATATATATATTTAACATTCTTTGCCTCTACTAATTAGTTGTCTCCTGTATTAGTAGTTTAGTACTACACTTTTATGAGTATTGTTGTTTGTTTTACAGTGCCTCTAGTTGAAGTAGCAGTAACACCACTGTGATGCCATGCAAAGCAGTCCATACACTGGCACACCAACCACCGGATTATGCTACTGAAACTGGGTTGAACCCGGATTACTCTAACGAAAGCTCCGGAATATTAGGAGGCAATATCACTGATGATGCTACTGAAACTGGGTTGAACCCGGATCCACTATTCTTAACTTGACAGTTTTATCTTGACCAGTTTGTGTTCTGTCTTGATGATAATACTCTGAAGAAGAATCATTGTGCATGACCATTATCTTTTAAGTTCTATTTAATACTACTAGATATCAATTTGGTTCGGTTCATTATCTTTTAAGTTCAAATTGAATTTTTATTTTGGTTTGGTTCGGATTGGTCTCCTAATAAGTAACAAAACCAATTAAACCACATGTAGATTAATTAGTTGTTTGGTTTAGTAAACACTCTAGATGTATTAGAGTGTCCCATCTGTTAATATAAGAAGATTGAGAAGAGTTGGTAGACTCATAATATTCTGATTCAAGAAGACTTGAGGACGATCTCTTCTTTTCACGCATACTCTATCCTTCATCGACTCCATTTGAAACCAATGGAGAACAAACAAAATCATCCACCAGTAAGATTCATGATTAATGATAAATTTTTTTATAGTCAAATCTAAATTACCAACCTCACTCTCATTGGATTTAAATAATAATAATTAATTATTAATCATGTTCTTTATTCTTGTTTAAATCTTTGATTATATTGAGTTTTATGTTTTACCTTATATTTGATTTGACTGAGTCTGTTGTGCTTTTGACTGAATTTTCGAATTGAGTTTATCTTGATTTATTCCTTAAATCTCTTCATGAATTAATTAATATCAGTGTTCTAAAAATCGGCCAACTCGGGGACTAATCGGCTGAAAAATCGCTAGGCGGTTAGTAAGCGCCAAGATTTCTCTCATTTCGGTGATTTAATTTGGGAACTCGGATTATGCGCTACAAATCGGAAAAAAATCGGGGTAAATCGGAGTATATCGGATAAATCGGAGTATATCCGGCAAATCGGAAAAAAATCGGAGTAAATCTTAGAAGATAAAAAATAGGATAAATTTCATAAAATCGGTAATATATATAAATATACTATAATTTTATAAATCTTTTGCTCATGTAAACCCTGAACGATGTAAAAACGGTTATT
Source organism: Leavenworthia alabamica (assembly GCA_000411055.1). NCBI lineage: Eukaryota > Viridiplantae > Streptophyta > Magnoliopsida > Brassicales > Brassicaceae > Leavenworthia > Leavenworthia alabamica. Next base: position 127,264 of record KE156513.1, read on the forward strand.
ATGTTTTTTATTGTTTTAATAGAATTTTACTTTTATTATTTTAGATAAGCATTTGTATTGAGTTATGATTTCCTTTTTAATATACTTTTAGTTTTTTTACATTTTAGTTTTATTTATTTATGTTCTAAAAAAAATTATTTTTATATAAAAACATAAAATATTTAATTTAAGAAATAAAATATTTTAATA
>KE156513.1:131609-146576 GCA_000411055.1 Leavenworthia alabamica
ATGTGATTATGATTTTTTATTGTGATTTCTTTGTTCTTTTTTTGTAGGAAATATTGATAGTCAAAGATTTCAAAGCTTACATCATAGTCTATGTCATTAATTTGATTTAGACATTAGTGTTAGCTTTGATGGAGCATAAACTGGATAAGGTTGTTTGGGTTTTATTCTTCTTGGGTCTCAAGTCACATGCTATGTAAAGTTGGACTTTACTCTATTTATCATGTGACTTTGGTCATTGGACTTCTCTATCATGTTTAGAACTATTTATTGTTGTCAAAGAACTAAATTGTGTTTTAATTTGTGATTTATCGGATTATTTGTAGAACATGTTTTTTTTCATTTTATCCAACATAAACTATAAAATGTTTGATTTATAAATATTTTTTTGGTCGTCATAACCAATAAATTAAATATTTTAAAAAGTTTTAAATAATCATTTTTAATTAAATATTTTTTAATTTTTTAATTTATACACTTTAAAATTTTTAATTAAAAAAAAAACACTTTTTCAATCATAAATAAAAATATTTAATTTAAAATTTGCAATTTTTTTAGAAATTATATCCAAGATGATAAATAGAAAAAAGCAAATAAACCGTAAAAAAGGAACAAATAAAAACTGATTATCCAATATGATATTTTTCATAATATTTTGTTCATTTAATTGAAAATTAAATTCCAAAGGAGGTATTATTAACAGTCATCGACATTGACCTTTTAGTCCTAATTTTTTTTTTTATAATAGATTGGTTGGAAATAAGAAATCGTAGTAAACCCTTTGGTATCGTGTACAGCTTCTTCACAAACTTGCCGGCCATCATCGATTACTAAAACGAAGAAGATTATTTCCTTCCTAAATATCCATTTCTATATTATCCAAGCTCCAAAGTCTTGTTCTTTGATTACTGCTCATCACCAAAGCAAATTTTTTTTTCTGGGTTTCTTCAATTGGTATTGCTCAGTGCTCACAATTTCGATTCCTGTGTAGTATGGTAAGTTGGTAACATTAGGGGTTTCCTTGTTTCTGAGTTTTTAAGTTGAAGTTTGAGAATTTAGGTTTGTTCTCTGATATTAGACATTGGTGTGAGTAGCTTTTATACTTACTATTCGAAATTAAAAGCTTGAACCTTTGATTCTAAAAGCTTGGATTTAGTTCGTTTGATTTTGATGAGGTCGAATTTTTATGAGTTGGATTGAAGAGAATCCAAGTTCTCTGTCTCTTAATTGTTGAGGACAAAGAGAGAAGCAATGGATCTATGGCTAATCGCAGCTACAGCTGCTACTGGATATATAACCAAGCATTTACAAAATGTATCAAAAGCTAAATCTTGTTCTGAAGATTTGAGTAATGTGAAGCTAGAATCTTCTAGATGCTTGTCTAGTCAATTTGTAAGTGTTGAGAAACAAAAGGACGAAACCTCTGAGGATGGGCTACTATCTGAATGTGGCAATGCATATGGAGTGGACGTATCTTCGAGTAATGAGGAGGATTTGGGGTTTAATAATGATATGTGTTCAGGTTCTTCAGGGAACATAGCGTTTCTTAGGAGAAACCGGCGTCTTCTTAAGCCGTTTTCTATGGAGAACAGTGTAATATCTCGGTTACATAGAGGGAAATTTTCAATGGAGGAATACATGTATAGCCCATTTCCATCTCCTTGTGGCTCAGTTTCAAGGCCTTTGCTTGTTACTGATGGTGAAAAAGTAATTAGCAAGAACATTGGAGATTCTATTAACCAACATATCCCGAAATGCAAGATTCCTCAGCTTAGGAAGTTGGAATCTTCAGTTCTTTATGTTAATAGGGGAGTTGGAAATGCGAAGAGCGCAAGTGAAAGAGCTCATAATGGAATTGGTATACTTCTTGCTATCTATTTAAAATGTAAGATTTGTTTGTTTTACTAATAAAGAGGAACACTTTTCGTGTTATCTGTTTCTTTTTCAGGGTCAAAGGATGCAGTGTTGTTGCTATGCGTTGGGATTTCAATTGGGATAATGTCATCATTTGTAGCAAACCAAACTGAAGTAAACAAGGTCAAAGCAGAGTTAAAGCAGACAGAGAATTTGGAAAAGGATTTAGAAGATGAGCTTAAGACTAAAGACTCATTGACTATGAAAGATGATTTAAACAATGGTGAAAAGACAAAAGAGAGTTCTGAATCTATAGGTAAAATTGAAGCAGAACTTGAAGCTGAACTTGAAAGACTCGAGATTAACATGAATTCGTACAACATTGAGATAAATCCTTCAGATGATTTTGAGGTGAGCTTCATGCTCTTTGCACTGCATTCACTAAATATTATTATATTTGATCAAAACAGTAGCCATTGTTTAGTCACTTATAGAAATTGAGTTGGTTAGTTGTTTCTCAATTCTGCAGTTGGAGCCAGGTTTCGAAGTAGAATTTGCGCAAGGCGAATTGAGAGATGATGAGGTTAAAAGTCAGCGTTTTGATGAAACCGAGTCCAACCACGAAGCTAGTGGCAATTCCACATCTAAATCAGGAAACTATACAGTCTCACCTCGTGAGTTAAGCTTGCGCCTACTCAGAGTTATCAGTTCACGTTATGAAAAACGTATAGAAGAACTTGAGATTGCTTTACAAGAGAGCCAGAGGAAAGTGGAGAAGCTGGTTATGGAATCAGAGGAAAAGAAGAAACCATTTTCAAAGATTTGGGAAAGCCATGAAGTGATGAAATACAAGAGACAGTCAAATGCTCCAGTTTCTGTATCGGATACTGAAAAGAAGCATAGTCCTCTGGTTATGAATTTAACAGGAGAAGCACTAGATGCATTTAATGAAACTTACGAGGAACTGCTGGATATAAATGACTATTCGGAAGAAGACGATGCACGATTTGAGATACAGGAGAATGAGAGGCAAGATTACATAAAGGCTTCATCAAGAACATCAGAGGATGTGAGCTATACGAGGCTGCAAGATCTACTTGGTCTAAGTGATGAAGAAGAAGAAGAGTTTGAGAGTGAGATGGAGAAGCAACTAATAAAGCAGATTGTTGAGAAGACAAAACAAGGATCATCTGCTGTGTTTAATGCCCAGAAGATGCTATTTCTTATGGAAGAAACAGAGCATAATCCATAAGATTTGTTTACATTCAATACACTTGTATCACATTGATGAAATCAGAACAGAAGACATTACAAGAAATGAAAAAAAAAAAGAGTAAAAAAAAAATACAGCGATTATTATATTAAATAATGTTTAAACAAAATGGAGATGCGGGGAATCGAACCCCGTGCCTCTCGCATGCGAAGCGAGCGCTCTACCATATGAGCTACATCCCCGGTTTATTAATAATAGTTCTCTATTATTTTAGTTAACGAATTAAACTAGTTCGAGAGGTATCGTGAATATCCGTACGACTTTAGATGAAGTCCACGTGTCTGATATCCCAATCGTGTGCTCACATTCCTTTAGGTGTATTGGGCGTCAATGCACATGCGTCGCATATGATATGATAGTTCTTGTGAATGACGTAATTACCCTCATATTATTTCCTGCACTGAAAGGAGTGAATTGTCTTAAGCTGGACAAGAACGGCATGTCCGAAAATTCACAAAAATTACGAACCGGTAAATTTGATAGATTTGGTTTCGGTTTAGAGATATAAATTGTTTTGTAAACGTATTCGATTCTCGGTTTAGTTCGTGTTTAAATAATAGACCAATCGGTTTCTCTCTTCTCTAGTGATTGAGCCACAGATTCGTTTCCACTGCCACTTTCTTTCGATTTGTCTTCACTCAGTTTCCCACTTGTCCTTGGAAGATCGACACTTTCTGACTCACCCACCATTAAAGTCGTGTTCTTCTTCGTTTTTGGTTTAAACCCGAAACCAAACTTAGTCTCTTAGCTCCATAAAGATGAACGATCTTCTTAAGGTGAGGTTTTTCTCTTCTTTTCCCTCTTATATAGATTTAGGGTTTTGTGGAATTTGAATTGGATTGGTCATATAATATGTCAAAATTGGACATTTTCATGAGGTTTTAATCATACATTGCTGATGTAATAAAATGTGAATGCAGACCACTGTTAATTTTCCATCCTATGCAGAATCTGTATGTTTGAATTGGATCTAAATTTTTAACCTCTTACGCTCTTTTAATGGATTTTGTTTGGGTTATAGGGTTCGTTTGAGCTTCCCCGAGGTCAATCTTCTAGAGAAGGTGATGTTGAAGTTGGGGAACAAGGAGGAGATCAAGGATTAGAAGATTTCTTCAAAAAGGTAAATTCTAAAAACAAAAAGAGAATGACATATTACTTCACCAATTGCTCTAGTTAGTTAAGTGTTTCCTCTTTGTCTTCTTAGGTTCAAGAGATTGACAAACAATATGATAAGCTAGATAAGCTTCTCAAGAAACTTCAGGTACCAAACCCCACTTACTTTTTTTTACCTTACACTAATCTTCATGAAATTTTTGGTGCTATATTTAGTATGAAGGTGTATGTTATTGCATCAAAATAAACATTTATGATTCTTTTGTTTATCGTTAGTTTTGTGTTATTTTCATGCTAAATCATATGTTTAAGTTGTGAATGTTCAATTTTACTGACGAGATTGCTGTTGCAAACCCTTATAGGCTGCCCATGAGGAGTCCAAAGCTGTGACCAAAGCTCCTGCCATGAAGGGTAAGACTTTATAATTTTGTAGTTGTACATCTTTTTTCATGCATATTCCTTCAAAACTAGTACAAGTCAGTGAAAGTAATCACTAGCAGCTTTAAATATTAAGATAGAATTAGATGAACTTCAAGCAGCTCCCATTCTTTGTTGATTTGAAACTTTAGCATTGGGGTTTGTTTTTATGGTTTGCCATAATCTTACATAAAGTTTGGTTTTTTGTGTGTTGCTCCTTATATAATGGACAGCAATAAAGAAGAAAATGGAAAAGGATGTTGATGAAGTTGGAAGTATTGCCCGTTTTATAAAGGGGAAACTCGAGGAGTTGGACAGAGAGGTAAGGTCACTGCCTCTTTATCTTCTAATTTTACAACTGTTGAGTAGTTTATATGTTTCTTTTATATTGATACTCATTCAAATGTTGTAGAACTTGGCAAATAGACAAAAACCTGGATGTGGGAAAGGGTCTGGTGTGGATCGATCAAGAACAGCAACTACACTGTGAGTGTTCTTATATTTCAGATATATAATTTATTATGACCCTTTTCTTGTTCTTTCTAAGAGTTTCCATGGCCATAATACATTTGAAAGTTCAAGCTTTGGTTCTCTGTCCTCTTGCATTCAGATCTGTCTGATTAAGAAGAAAATAGCTTACCTGAATTGTTTTTAATATAAAGATTCTTGGTATGACCTTTATGAGCTTTCATCTTATGCAACAGTTCCTTAAAAAAGAAGTTGAAAAACAAGATGGCTGAGTTTCAGGTGGGTTAGTAAGAAAATGTTATCACCTTTCAAAAACTTATGGAAACTAACATATTTTCTAACTAAGATTCGTGACTTGTTCTAGGTTCTACGAGAAAACATTCAACAAGAGTATCGTGAGGTAGTTGATAGGCGTATTTTTACAGGTATTATACATTGATGTTATGTGATTGTTTTATTGATTCCCTTCTACTTTTTTTCTTCTCTTATATTTTTTTGTATGTTTACATTGAATTAGTAACTGGTCAGCGAGCTGATGAAGAAGTAAGTAAAAAGTAGTCTCTAAGTTTTGTTATGGTCTCTCAAAAGGTTGTATAGAACTCATGCCTTACGGTTTCTTGATTTTCAGACTATTGACGAATTGATTGAAACTGGAGACAGTGAACAGATCTTCCAGAAAGCTATTCAGGAGCAAGGACGAGGACAGGTAATGGATACTTTGGCAGAGATCCAAGAACGTCATGATGCTGTTAGAGACTTGGAAAAGAAACTTCTTGATTTGCAACAAGTATGTTTGATTTCATATTCTCTCTTTCACGATGAACATCTTTGAACACGAATTCGATACAACCTATTAATGAGGTTCCCATTTTTTTGTAGATTTTCTTGGATATGGCAGTTTTGGTTGATGCACAAGGAGAAATGCTTGACAACATAGAATCTCAGGTACTTTGGTAACATCCAATCCAAGCCATTGTAATATAGTTAATAATGATGGGATTTGTGGGAAATGTATAGGTGTCAAATGCAGTAGATCATGTTCAATCAGGAAACACAGCTCTACAAAGAGCAAAGAGTTTACAGAAGAACTCAAGAAAGTGGATGTGTATAGCTATCATTATTCTCCTTATTGTGGTTGCAGTAATCGTTGTTGGTGTTCTCAAGCCTTGGAAAAACAAGACTGCTTAAGTAAAACCAATGTTATACAACAAAATAAAACATATCCATCCTCGATTATGTAAGGCTGTGAGTGAGTGTTTTTTTTACCAAGAAACGAACGAAAAAACAAAATTTTAGATTCTTTAAATTGGATTAAACAGACCAATTTCTTTCATTGATTGTGCAGTTTCATGTGTATTAAGAAGTTTTTATTCTCCATTGAAATGATTTATGAATTAGGATGTACAAAAAGTAAAAAAATGAATATATAAACAGACCAATGTTGGTGTTTTACCCGATCGTGTGTTTGTTTGTTTGTTCTTGTTTAACCTGTCTTGAGCCGTTTTGGTTTCCGAGTTTGCTTTACGTCGTCGTTTCTGGATCGAGAAACCGGTTCACGAACTTCTTGATCCTATCACAAGAGTAAACAAAACTATAAAGTATAAACTATCATGATCAAAAATCAGTGTGTTAACATTTGAATCATATAAGTAAATAACAGTTAACCTTCAAGGAAGACGAGGATTGTTTTGCAAGCTTGATTTCAACGGAGATGCTTGCTTTAGTGAAATCCACTCCTGCATTCTCCAATGCTTCTCTCAGTGTTTTTACTAATCTACTCCACACAAAAGTAATAGAAGTTCATAACTTTTTTTATTTTTAACTGTTACAAGATCAAAAAGGGAGGACAGAGACTTTTAGCTTACCTTTGAGAGTAAACATTTGAGACAGTGATGTTACCCTCGTGAACTTCCTCATATTCTTCTTCTTCTTTCAATGACTGTCTTTGACTTCGAAAACTTGTGATTGTCTCTGGTGATGCGACTCTTGTATGGAACTGAGTTACAGGAGTACCCGCAATTACAGGAGAGAAAAAATTGTTGCTTTGAACCGACAATGGAAATGTAGTTGTAGTTGCAGACGTTGGATGATCGATAACAACACCTTGTGCTGTTGCAAGGACTGAAACGGGAGTGTTGTTCTTCTCTTCTTCCAATTTTGGAGCAAAAGCAATGGTTCCTTCAGGTACAAGCTGTTGGTTGTTTCTCTGCTGTAATGTATAAATGGATCACACAGATTAACGTTACTATGATTTGTTTGCTTTCAGTTTCCAACCCATAGTCGAAAATGTGAAATTATATTTACCAAATTCAATAGCTTCTCAGGTTCGTGATTCCATCCTTGGTAAGAGGTTTCATACTTGTCTGCTTTCTTCTGTAAGAACTGAATATACTCGATCACCTCTAGTAAGAAGGAGGCTTTATCCTGCTTTTGGTCACTGTTAGGTATTAGTTGTCTCAACATTTGAAATCTGTAGAAGAAAGCAGACAAGTATTCTCACATCTGCTTTTACTCTCAAATCCACTGTAACGAACCAATCAATCAGATATCAAGCTGTTGTGGTTTTAGAATACGTAAAGCTGTCAATTCAGAAAATACTAACCTCTTTGGCTCTGGCTAGTGGAGGAGCTTTCTTTCTTCATGATGAAATCTTCTTCATCATCTAAATCTTCGTCCTGTGAACTTCCTTTCGCTGACCTTATCATGTCCATGAAGCTCTGGCTCTTAAGCCCAGACCCTCTGCATGCAACCAAATTAAAACCTTATTTGATGAGTCATTTAAGTCAATAGACCTGAGTAATAGAGAAAAGAGAAGAGATGAGACTGACTGAGAAGAAGAGCGAGAACTGAAACTGGTCATATGGTTATTTGCCAAAGACTGGGACCGTCGTTCCACCACTGGCCATTGTCCTTTAGTAGTTGCAACATCAGCTATACATAGGAAAAAAACAAACTTATAAAATCATTCATGTTGCTTCCAAACACTTGTAACATAGTCTAATTAACATTAAGATTCAATTTTCTTGTTACCTCTGTCCCCAACATTGTTCTCCTTCCTTGTCTCTCCCTTCTTCCCAGAAGCAGATTCATCCCACAGAGTAAACCCGCTTGTTGTAGCATCGTACAAGCTACAGTTAGAGTTAGAATTCTTGTCCACAACGTTTCCCTCATTACCACCACTCAATTTTGCAGCAGCAGTGAGTATCATCGGTGGTGACAACTCTGGCTTAGGAATTCTTTGATGATGATGGAAGTAAGGAATTGGGCTTATTGTGTAAGTCCCGATACCACCGAGAAGCACGTGTTGTAATGGTGGAGGCGCTGCAGGAGGTGGTGGATTCTCGGATGCTGTAGTGGTAGTCCCAATCCTACTTATCTCTTCGTTACCACCAACACATTCTAACGGTTGAAGAAAATCATATGTTTTCAAGTGACTACCTGACCCATGCACCATCCAAATTTCAAATAAAACATTATTGTAGTATATTAATATGTACATAAACCACTGAACGTATTTTAAAATCACTTCTTTATGTATTTACTGATTCATTACTCTTTTATCATTGATTTTTATATCGGCATATGAATGTGTATGTATAATCATAATGTATGCATGCATCGTCATCATGAGCGGTCAATATTATTATAATTCTGCTAAATGCAAGCTTTACGACATGTGTATCCCATCAACGGTCCCTTATTTCCTTGGGCTTTAAAAAGAGTTGGGCCCTATGGGCCCAAATAGATAGGAACATTTTGATCCATGATTCGTATTAAAGGTAAGATCAGATGCACGCGCGCACAAGCGAAGAAAACGTGACGGCCTTAAATAGAATCAAAAAAGGGTAAGACGGTAAATACCTAGAGAAGAAGGTGTTGGCTTTGGATCTGGGTCGACGGTTGAATGACTCGATAGCGACAAAAAATCATTTGTTGGTTTTTTTCCTGTGAAAATTCTTCTAAAAATCAAAATTAAAACGAAACGAGACAAAACAAAGACAATCCTCTTGGTAATAACTGATAAATTAAATAGTGTTGTTACCTTGGGATTTGAAGGGACGAGGATGAGGAAGCTCCATGAACAATACCACTTTAGTCAGTTAGTAATTTATATTTTGAATTATAAATCTGTGCATTGGCGGGAACTCTCATACTTCAAAAACCGGCGTGAATTATTTGGAATTCGACGTGATTCTGTAGCTATCAGCTCAGATCTGTTACTTTTAGAGGCTAATTCAAGAGATGATGTATTCTTCGATGCTTTTAGAATAAGAATTGAGCTCCGTAGTTTCTGAATTATGCTTTCTCGGTTGTTTTCACTCCTTCAGTTTCGGTCAAATTCTGCTCGATTTAACCTAACTCAAGCTTCTCCGCAACTTTTCCCAGCGAATTGTCTAGGAAACACAGAGACACAGGAAATTCGACGAGGAATACCCCAAGTACTCCAGAAGAAATCACCAAATTCTTAGATTCGATAGATCTGTGATCAGAATTTGCAGAGAAACTCAAAAGTTTAACCATAATTCAGCAGAGTTCATAGCTTAAAACCAACAGAATTTCGCACAATTCAAGTGAACTCGTAAGGTTAGAGAGATACAAAATCTAGAGTTCTAAATCAGATCCAAATTAACAAAGGTAATGGAATTGAGCTAAGAAGCGTACCTTGTCTACAACGAATCAACCACAATTGTTGTGAGGCTTGGATCTATAAACCAAACGAAAAGTTCAAATTCCTAGATATATATTAAAAAAAAAAAACTCTTCGCTCTGATCAGAAAAAAAAAAAGATCAGTCAGAGAGCTCTCACTCTCTTTAATTATATCTCTTCTCTTCGTCTTTTCTCTCTGGTTTGAAAGGAAATGAGAAGATGGAAATATTTTATAGTCATTATAACGTTCTCCGTTTAAACGACGTTAATCTAACGGAGTCACGTGGTGGATGTCTAGTTTATCCGTTTAACGGCGCTCAAAATATAAAGTAATAGTTTAATAATCATAAATTAAAAAAAGAAGAATAAAGGATTTGAGACATTCCTCTGTACATAGCACAGGAATCTTTATAGGGATCAGTTAACAAATTAGTTTTATTTATATCATGTGTCTTATGGTAAAACACGAGATTAAATATAACTGATGAATGCATTAAATTAAATTAGTTTTAAGCTAAAGTTTACATGTGAACTTGGATTTAAGGAGTAACCAGAGAAGGACACGTGGCAATTGCGCCGTATCACGTGATAAGGGTTTTGGCTGCCTACCTCAGTCTCCCATCCATCACGTGGCCAACTCACACGTCTCGATTATTGTGGACCCTACTTTCTTTTTACACTATCCCGTAAGAAAATAAATAAATATTTTCACCATATACAGTTAAACATCTATAAATTAATCTATAATATTTTTAAAAAAATTTTAAACTTAACCAAAAAAATTTCTTTAAAATTCATATATAAATTTCGTAAATATTATAAATTTTATACTTTCTGTTTGGACAGTTAATGTTTATCAAATTATAATAGTAAAAAAAATTTCAACACTACCAAATTCGATCAGATGAATGTATCTCACAGAATTTAAAAGAAGATTCAACTTATAAAAACAACATTCATGAACTTGAAGTTGTGATCAATAATCTTAATTTTCGAAATTAAATATATATTAATAGCCTACTCAACTATTCGGATGAAAATAATTCATGATCAGAATTTCCGAATTTAGAATAAATTGTGGCTAGTGTCTTAATGCTGATATAGAAATTGAAGATGATATTATGACATCTTTCAAACCAGTTACGCATATAGAAGCAATTATACCGTTTAGATTTTTTTACAACTTTTAGATGCAGATCAAGAAAACAACATTAGAAATGTTTGATGCAACAAAAAAATAGGGATGAACTTCAACAAGATTTAAAATTCAAAAAAAAAAAATTGNATTGGAACTATATTTTTATATAAGTATTTCAAAAAAAATATTATCTTATTATTTTATCAAATTTTACTATTTTTTATATTAGCCCAAGTAGAAAACGAAAAATTTTATTAATTTATAGTGTTTATTAATTTATCGAGTATTAATTTAAATAGGTTTCTAGTCATAACAATTGAGAAATAGTGATAACTTCTTCCTGAACCTATTGAAATCATATCTCAGTATTTGTGATTTATGTCATTAGTTTTATTTATTTAAAAAACTGTGTTTCTTTTTGATAATTAGTATTTAATTTTTCAAATTAAATATTAATTATTAGTTAGTATTATACTAAGTTGGAGTGAAATAATTCTGAATTGAAGAGAAGGTGCAATGCATGGTCACGTGTGCCCCATACTCCGCCGTCCGTCATGCATGCGGTGGGTCCCATCAAATTATATATTTTGTTTTGAAATTCCGGAATTAAGGTTAAAATTTCATCAAAAAATATATCAAATCTACAAAACTGGGTAAACTTGACAATTATAACTAATTCAATATCATCGAAAAAATTTATAAGAAATTTTTTTTTTTTAAATGATCCAAATATACTTGTCACAAGCAAAAAAAATAAAATAAAATGAAAGCAGTCAGTGAGATTTTGTAGGGGCAAATGAGATGAGAGGAGAGGAGAGACGTGAGGGCACGTGCTTGCAAGAGATAGATAGAGCGGTGGTGGTGACCGGTCGCTTTCTCGTGATTATATCACGTGAGGTATATTTACTCGCCTTAGGTCCCACTTTTTTTCACTCTGACAAATAATATCAGAGATAAAGTAAACTTGTGGGTCCTATAATAAATTAATGCTGAACCATTACAATATGCTAGAAATAAATACAACATTATATAACCGAAACACTTTGTTAATAATAATAATTAATTATACAACATGGGTCACGGATTATAAAAGGGATACCATTTACTTAAGACTTTATTTTTTAAGAGGGCTTAAAAACTGAAGATAAGATAATACGTGGAGCTAATTAATATGCCAAAAAAAGATGTGTTCTCTTTTGTTCTGTTCCCACACTTTTTGCTGACGTGGCTCTCTCAGTGTTGGATTTGGGCTTCTCTCAATTCATATTGTTTTTTTAGTCTCACTGGTTAAGATACGGCCCATTGGATGCACGACAAGGATAGTAAAATTATTGGTTCTATAATTAAAAAACCACCGAAGCATAATATAGTTCAAAACACATTACACAGTAACATTTAAATATATATCTATTATGGGATTTTTCAAAATAGCTAAACATATATTTAAAAGAAAAAGAGACAAACCAATGTATAACAAATCTTTTCCCACTTTAGCCACCATAATTAGTCAATCATTTGGTGAACTTAGCGATTAATTTATCGACATGAATGATGATATCATCTATACGCGGTCTAACCGCAGCCTGTGGTTGCAACATCCATGTCACAAACTGGTGAAGAGCTTCAGGATAAGAAGATTTTGGTCCAGTGTTTGGCCATTTGATCTGAGCGTTTACAATTGCAAGCTGAAGACTTCCACCTGATTCACCAAGTGCATATTCGAATGGAGACACACCATACCTTCAAAACAAAAGACCTACAATTAATATGAAATTGTTTAGTTTACAAGGAAACTAGATATAACTGTATTATTACATTATTGCGTATAATGTGCAGCCTAATGACCATATATCTGTTCTCTCATCGATATCTGTATGACTTGGGCAATCCCATAGCTCTGGAGCTCGAAACGGTGCTGAACAATGTTCAGATGTCCATTCCTACACAAGTTCATGATCAATTGATGATATGGAGTAATGAGTTCTCAAAAGCTTTGTGATGTATAGAGAACCTGCAACTGTAAGGCCTCTTGACGGGAGCGGATTTGCTTCCGTGATGGGCGAGCACTACCAAAGTCCATCAGTATTGCTAGAGGAGGCTGTCCTTTTCTATGTGTTAATAGCACGTTTCCAGGTTTAACATCGTTATGAGCATATGGTGGTTCCAGAGAGTGCATGTGTTTCAGTCCATCACAAAGCTGCAATGGAGTGAATCACTTTTCGCAATCAAAAGACATTGAAGTTTATAACTAAATCATACCATCACTTACATAATAAAACGTAATAGTTAGTTTCAAAAGAAGAGGAGAGTTGCAGAAAACTAACAAGATGGATTTAAAAAGAGAGTGCCCTTTGTTACCTGACGGAATATATACAAAACATCAGTTGTTGAGAAGACTTCCTTTTTAGCCTTCATTGATGTAGAATTATCCAGTAAGGTTCCATCCAAGTGAACAGGAAATAGCAAGAAGGCCTCGTGTTTCCGAGCTCCTTCTTGGCCATCCTAACCAATCAAAAGCAACACACTTTTTGAAGTGGATTTTACATGAGAAATCTATAGAGACAAATAGAAAAATACTCAAAAAGTATCAACCAATTAAAGTTTAGACCAAAGCTTAATCTACCTTAACAGAAATAATAGCATGATCAAGGAGTGGAAGCAAATTAGGGTGATTGAACAATGATGAATCACGGATCTCCTCTCGCACCAATTCCAATTGCTCTTTGTTTTGAATTAAAACTTTCTTCATTGCATAAGTTCCATCAGCTACAAGGAAATGATGGATTAAAAAAAACTTGAGATAAGTCTCATGGGAAAAACATGACATAAAGTTAAAGAAGCAAGCCAGCTTAAACAGTCAAGTTCCAGTGCCTATGAAGAAATGAAAAAATGAGAGATGAAGAATACAATAGCTGGAGAAGTCATATACAGAGTAGATGAACAGACAGGCTATAGAAGATCAAAATTAGTTGAGCCAATGAAATAGGATTCACTATAATCACACTATGTTTTGCATATAATCCTGAACTTTCAAAGATATCGTGCAGACGAATCTAATTCATCTCCATAGTCAACATTACAAACCAAAACTTGGCAGATTTCAAAAGTGTTGACTCTAGATCGAGATTGTTTGATGTAGAGTTAAACTATATGGAACAAACATAAGATTCCTACAATAGATGTTATAGTTTGATTCGCGGAACAATCTCTCATATAGACGAAGCTGATCTACGATATATACTATCCAAAAACAGCAGTTCAGATTCGATCAAATATAACGCAGATAAAGGACTAACAAAATCAGCAACTGAGAAATTATCAGATACTAACCGGAGAGATGAGCCGGATCCTTGACTTTCTTAGCCAGACCACCACCGGAAGAAGTGTCGGCAACAATCTCCTTAACCAAAAAGACAAATGCGAAACCTCCTTCGCCGAGCTGCCTAACGATCCTGAACCGATTCTCATTGATCCACACATCACCACCACCGTTGACGGCGTCGTAAAGCGCGTTCAATCCTGAAAACGAACAGCCCATGCTCACCAATGACTACGCACAGTCTCTCCTCCTTTAGGATCGATCTGCAGATAACGAAATTAGCAGATCCTTCAGATTCGCATTTTTCGAGATCTCGAAAAATCTCAATCTCTATTTCTTATTCGAAGTTTTATTATATGGAAAACGTAAGCGATTTAGAGTGTTGAAGCTTCCATTAGTGTCATCAACATATACTATAGTACAATTCTACCAATTAATTTAAATTTAATTTGCGTTTAGACGTTTACCTGAAACACAAACGCAAACATTTTCAACAAAAAAAAAACCTACAATCAAAATTTACTGATATAGTAAATAAAATAATTTTATTTTTAACCTATAATAATCGAGCTTGCATAAATAACATTATGCAAGAATTTAACTTTGTTTGATCAGTAAAAAAACAATAAATAAATACAGGAGGATTATATATTAATTAACATATCGAACGGCTCTCGTTCGCCCTCACAATCTATATTATTAGAATAATCAACGGCCAGGATTCATCATATCCTCAGTGG
>KE156513.1:163866-184052 GCA_000411055.1 Leavenworthia alabamica
ATTCTTGATTCTTGATTCTTGATGTTTTGGGGATTTGTAGATGAAATGGTTTGGTGCATGGTAAGGTATTTAAAGAGTAAATAAAAGTAAAGATAGTGAATATTTTTTTGAGACCTTAAGACTAAGATGAGTCATGAATGGGTCATCAACGATTCAGCAAAAGGGAAAGAAAACTTTTATATATATCTTAATTTGAATCTTTTTGAAAGATTAGGGTTTATGCAATGTGTTTGGCTACTTTAAGCCAATAAATAAAGTGGAACGAATGAAAATAGAAAAGATAAAACATGATCAGATGGCCATCACGTTAGACTCTCAGACATGATATGCTTTATTTTGTTTGTGATTTGATTCTTTATATATACTAATAATTTTTTTATTTGTTTTACGTTCTAAGAGTGATATAATACTTGAAAATGAAAAGAAAATAAATAATACGCTGACTGAAAGAATGAACTTCGTGGCTTTGGAACTTTCTGAGTTGGCATCGTGAGATCATAAAGTTTATTTTTATTGCTAAGATAAGGTTTTATTTTCTTATTATAAAGGTTTTCAAAAAAAAAAAATTCATTAAATAAAACGCAAAAAGGAAATATGATTTGACATGGATCTAAACCATATACCTGCCGTTGTAATCGTCAGCCATGTGATATACACAACATGCATGATTTATTCATACTTTATATTAAGAGATTGACACTATATATACATGATTTATGCAAGCTTTATGATGAAGTATAATGCTTTAATGTTTTGGCTCGAAATATTATATGGAAAATGACAATAGAGCATAAAGGTTTAATGAAGTTGTGGAAGTGATATTGTGGTTAAGAACGATTATGGATATCTTAGGGACTTGTATATCATGTAACCAATCCGTTTTTTAATTTTTTGTGTGTGGCTTTTGTTAGACTATAGTCACTATACCAACAACGAAAACTACCTAATGTATTAGGTATGTATTATAGTGTCAGGATAATTAATCTATTACATTTTTTTTTTTTTATAATTCAGGTAATCCGGTTGAATTAGGGACCGTCAGTTCTGATACAGCTTAGGATGACAAGCCCATACTGTAAACCGGCGCATAATCCCCCAACACCGACTAATCCTGGGGTCCGGAGAGATCATGTGAATGCTCCGGTGGCCAAGCGATTTAAATATGACAAATTTCGTAACTTGGTGGAGTCGATCCCTGGCCTTGACCAACATGACAACTCTCAGCTAGCGCCTGGAGAACCACCCCACTACCATCGTTTGGTTAATCTACTGCATTTTCAAGTGTTCAACATTGATGTGTTTGATTTATTGGCTAGATGGATAAAAAGTACTAGTTGGATAAGGTAGTGAAGGCTTTAATTAAATAAAAATAAAATAATAAAACTTTATCAAGGGAACAAGTGAATGCTTTAGAGGAAATAACATTTGTGAGTTGGGAAAGTCAATATTTTGCGACGCTCACATCTTATGACTTATATGCAAAAAAATAGCTTATCCTCTATTGAAAATCAAGAAAAAAACTTATATTATAATCGTAAAAAGATATAATCTGACGTGTGACTGAGCTGGAGAACTTAGAGATAAATAGTTGACACAACAAAGACTTGGAACATAGAATACAAAAGTGAGAAAATTGCGATGGAACAAAGCTATTCTTGGCTCATACAAACACACTTTAGGTTTACTATAATTGTCACATATAAATACAAAACCAGACTAGAAGATAGATGTTTTTGCTTCTTTTGTTTCTTGCTTGACTCTAGCTGAAGTAGTAACATCATTATCTCTTATGCTTTGCGTCTTGTAAGAGTATACATTTTGCAAGCATGAGGCTCCACTAATGCTGAGAGTTGTTTTCTAACACGTGAATGTGTCGAATGCTGCATTGATTCATAATCATGGTTAGATGATTAGGGTTTCATATGTGAATGGATCTTAATAGTAATCTTTAATTTACCATCCATAAGTCACGAGCATTAACAATAACTGATGAGTCAAGTCCAATGTCCTCCCATCGAGCTGTGATGTTTGCATGTAATAAGCTTCTGTTCCATAAGATGACCACTACTCGTTTCTTGCTTAATGGACCTGCCCATACCTACATTGCCCAGTGCCCACACCATATGTTATGTCTCTATGTTCATATTACTTGTGTTTGGTAAGAATATATTATACCTCAAGATCACCCTCTTTCTTGATTTTCTTTCCTTGGATCCCAAGTTTGTCTGAACACATAAATTTCATATAAGCAAATTATGATAAACTCTTTTCTTTTTGGTTATGTTATGTACCTTGATTAACAGCAATCACTTCTTTATTACTAAGTAACTCAAAAGTAACTTTATCCATTGATCTAAGATCACACCCAATCAACAAAGGAGCCTATAAGAGAAAAACACAATCCAACATTAGTTTAACTAGTTTATGTCTTTAAGGTTTAAGTACTCTTCATACTTTAGCCAATGCCCATATGCTAAAATGAGATCTATACTCTTCTTTACTCATCCCTCCATTACCAACTTCAAGCATGTCTGGATCTGTTTCAGTTTTGTTTAACCAATATTAGTTACAAATGAACATCTTTAGTTGTAATAACACATAACTATGTACCATTCCATGAGCCTGGTCTTGCATAAGAAGCCCACCGATCATTCTGATCAGCTATCATTGTCATACTAACAAACAACATCTTCAAGTCTTGTTTAAACTTAAAGATTAGTGAAAAAGAATCTAATATTAAACAAGAGAAACCTTTTCCAAGTATCTTGGATATCTCCTGTTGTTCTCCAACTGTTTCCAATATCACCTGCCCATGTTGCTGGATCTTCTTGTCCCCTTTGTCACCAGAACAAAGTTGTGTGTATGAGTTATATAACATAACTGAATCTTTCTTGTTAATTAGTGTTGTTACCATTCACATAAAGAGAAGAATATGGATCTTCCTGAATTTATTAGAGCTTTGCTCATCTTTGGGTATCTTTCTTTTGGACTTGTTCCTGTATTTTCACAGTTATCATATTTCAAGTAATCTATCCCCTGTAGAAAACAACACAACTTCATGGTTTCAGACATAACACTACACAGATACATGCATATATACATAACATACATACCCATGAGGCAAATGTTTTGGCATCTTGTTCTTCATGGCCAAGTGAGCCAGGCATGGTTTGGCTACATGTAAGAGTCCTAGAAATCAAGAAAATAATATGATCAATGGAGAAACTATGTCTTATTTAACAGTCATATGTGTGTATCTACTATGTCTATACCCAGCATCAGAGTAAATCCCAAGCTTAAGACCTTTGCTATGAACATAATCTGATAAAGCTTTGATTCCTGAAGGAAACGTTGATGCCTTTGCAACTAAGTTCCCCTGTCAAATACACTTTCTTAGATTTTTTAAACATTCTCAAAAAAAAAAAATATTTTATTTAACCTGAGAATCTCTCTTAAGTTCACCCCAACAATCATCTATGTTGATATATTTGTAACCTAATGAAGAGAGACCACTTGAAACCATTGCATCAGCTGCAGAGCAAACTCAGTTTATTTATAATTATTATAATCAATTCAATCGTGTATAAGTTGTAGTTGAGTAAGTATTCACCAGTTTGTTTAATGAGAGTTTCATTGATGTTACATTGAAAATGATTCCAGCTGTTCCATCTGATCAAAGAGTAGTAACATAAGAGAGGTAAGTAACTTGTGAGTCAAGGAAGTAAAAAAAACACTAAAAGAAGAAGAAAATAAATGAAACCCCATTTGAGGAGATAAAGCAAGTCCATTGTTCAGTAACATTCGACTCTGAAACCCATCAACGATCTGAGTTAGACTCAGAGTAAAAGTAATGATTCTTAAGAAGAAACCAAGAAGAACCATTGCTTTGATTAATCTCTTTTTCTTGATTCCTCCAATGGATATAAAGAAACTAAGAGAAAGACAGAGAGATTCAAGATAAAAGAAACACAACTGGGTTCTGTAATAAATGTTGTGGGATCATGTCGATCTATGTATATATACACACACACCACACAATGACCCTCCTAGTTGTATATCTCCAAAGCAAGTGGTTCGTTTTCACGGATATGTATTATATTTGATTGTGACACAAAAAAGTGTAAAAAGAGATTGAATAAAATATGAAGTTGTTCGAAGTGTAAAAAAGTTAGATTAATAAAGATGATGTATATGGTGAAACATGAAGTATAGAGGTAAAAATTTAGTAACTCTTAACAGTTAAAAGTTAAGACGATTATAAATATTTGTTACAGTCTCAAGAAGGTGAAATTCCAATGTTTAAGGTAAAAATGCCTTTGCCTTTTCCCACGAGGAATAATTTTTAGGATAAAACAAGAATTTTTTTTGGAGTGATTCACTTTTTGGTATGACAAAGAATTAAGTTATGATAAAGCCATTTAGATCCAAAATACAAAAACAGAATTGGTCACGCGTTTCAATAAATGGATTAGGTTTTCATTGTCATTATTGCATTGGACTTTAGTTTATACAATCGAATATTTATATGAAATATATATTTTTATATCATAGATATTGATGTTATCTTAAATAGTTACATATCTGCTACCATTTTAAATATTATAATGTCTCTATTATATAGTATTACATAATTTTTAATACTTAAATTGCTATGAAAACATACAAAAACATGTGTCTAGCTAGGTTAAAAGATTGAACTAGTCCAAATTGGCAAAAACCAAACATGTACAAGTGAATTGACTATATTTGATCTATAAATCTATATCAATAAAACATAATTTAATTTTATAAAAATAAATTTCAATCAACTTATATGTAGAAAGAGTATACTTTAAGGAAACGTTTTCTTGCAATCATATAGAAAGAAGTGGACCAAAATGTAAAAGTTATTTGACGTGTGTTGTACGCATTCAATATTAAAAGCAAAGAGTTCATCATTATGATCCATTCTTGCGTTGAGTTTGGTAAATTTTCAGACAAGTGCTGTTTCTGTTACTGTCCATTCTCTTCTCTACTTCTCTTTGTATCAGACACATTTCGGCTGTTGTAATGATCTTAGCTTATCTTTTCTTTAACACTGTTAAGTTATATGTTAATTTAAAAGCATAAACAGAGAAAGCCTATATTTAACAAAACTGTGTTCATAAAGATTCAAATCTTGAAGTACTTATATCCAAAATCAGGATTTGTCATTCCCTCTTCCCAATCTCCCATTCGTTTACCACCAAATACTACTTGTTGAATCCCCAAGTACCTGAAATTTCATATTACCAACAAGTAAAGTTGTTTGCAACTGAAATGAATCAATCAAATATGATAAAAGGAAGCAACAAGTAACTTACTCTGAGCTCATAACTGTTAAACAGTTGAGAAGCACATCAAGGGCAAAGATATCGGAAGTACCAAGATCAACCCTACAAGTAAAGTTCATACTTATTACACAGTTTTTAAGATGGCTGGTTTACACAAGGATAACGAAAAAACAGCTATTTTACCACACACGACCCCAGTTGTCTTGAAATTCGACGTCGCTGATGTCATGGAACGATGAAGGCATTACTTTGAAGCCCTTCTCTGTGTCGTAGAGAGGATCATATTCCATAGATGAGTTTGCAAGCTGCAATCATAGTTCAAATCATGTCATTAAGAGACAATGAAGATGGAACAGGGAAGAAAAACAGTGTGAATGATGAACAAACCTGTAAGTTAGATGTATTGAAAGCGCCCAATCGTCCCATAACATACCATGCTTGTATAACCTGTTCACAAACTCGAGTTTTATTGTGGTTAGACAGAAGAAAGAAATGGAAGAGGCACTGAGTCATCACAGTAAGAGTTGACATTGTGCAATAGGAAGAAGAAGATCATTTTCTTACACGTCCAATAAGATCAACATCTCGATCTGAAGGCGATCCATAGAGCTCAAACCATATGAAGGAGTTAACAGGATTGAAACTGTAGTTATCAAAAAACAAGAATATTGGTCAAGTTAATACATGGTATTGGATTGTGTTACGTTGCAGATTCCAAATTTAACAAAATGGGAAGAAAGTTTCTCACTCTCTGAAGTTAACTTTGAAAGAAAGCACAGAACCAGTCTTCTGTTTCTGGAAATCTTTTCCCTTCTTTCTGACTCTTTCTTCAACCTAATTAAATATTAAACAAACATGTACAAACTTCACAATCCATAGAACAAACAACACATAAAAGTCTAGTTCATATATATACTAACTCTTCATTAGCAAAGAAACTATAACAGAGAACAAAATGCATTGACTGTTACCTTCTTTCTCATGAGCTCAGGGTCTCCAATGCTATCACCAAGAACAGCACGAAGCTCTTCATCATCTTTACAAGCATTCTCTAGTACCCTGCATTTATAAATCTCCACCAGTTACTGTTTCAGAAAAGTGAACAAAGGTTCACACTTTTATCACGACTTAGGCAAAAACACAAACACTTGGAGTGCAAAAAAAAAAAAAAACAACTACTTTGCCCAAGCTGGATAATCGTGAAGACGATCATATTCACGTCTTCTCTTTTCTTCTCTAACTTTAAGTAATCTCCTTCCTCTGGCCGTCGTTCCCGACCCTTTTTTCTCCGTCGACATTCCGCCGTCATTTGGACCAGCGAGGTTGTCAGAATTAGAAGCAACAGCGAGTAGAGAGGGAAGATTACGCTTACGAGGAGAGAATGGTTGTGACTTAGAGACAAGGAAGGGAGAGAAAGCTAAATTGAGATTAATGGTGCTTGAAGAGAGCTGCGATAAGATATTATTTTGGTACATTTTTTGTTCTTTCTTGTTCGTTCGATCTTTCTCTGTAACCCAACAAAACTCATAAGTTAAGTTTCCTGCGTTTATTTATTTAAGTTTTGCTCTTTCACATTTCTCGTACAACTCACACGACCTTATCTCATTAGAACAAAATGTTCAAAACTTCATAGCAATTATGCATACTACTCAAAACCCACATCACCATTTCTCTCCTTCAAAATGTCCACTTTCTCTATACTGCTACATTTCTGACTCATCCACAATAACTTTAAATCACTCACAGAGTTACAGAAGCCACAATTCAAGTCTCAGAGCTACGAGAATAAACTAGACAAATTTCTTTGATTAATTTAACCAAGTGTTTGGTAAAAGATTCTATGCTAAGCTTAGAAATCACATAATCGAGTGATGCTTGGGACTAAACTAATATTCATTCTGTGGTAATATAAAAAAACAGTTCTTGCTCAACACTCTCCAACAAGCATTTATCTCCAACAAAGATTTGCAGCAAAACTATGAACACTCAGAGAGTTACACAAACCAGTTTCTTTACCCTCATGGCTCACTACAACCTACTCTGTAGTATGCTGCTACTTTCTAGTAAGATATTTTCCAAAGGTGTTGATTTCAAGTGAACCCATCAATCAAAATGCACTCAAGTATTATTGATCAAGACACAGTTTTTATAGTATCTCCAACATAAGAGGAGCTCTCTCTATATACTCTGGGAAATCAAATCAGAAACAGGGCAAAGCAGCAATAGAGTAGGATTCAAAAAACGAGTGAAGCGTATTTATTATAATAATATGCTAAATGTATACAACACAAATCAAAAGTACATAGAAATCATTCACAACAACAGATTTCTCTCAAGTCTAAAAGATGAGAAAGAGAGAAGAAAAACTTTTGCCTTTTTTCGAGTTATCAAGTCACTGATCAATGATCTCAAACTCGTCTTCTTTGAGATGAGTGAAGAATTTTACAGGACCACGACCTTCGATCTCTTTCACGAACTGTACTTTATATGGTAGATTAGCTGAGATTCGTTTTCCTTTCCAAAGAACAACGTAATCTTTGATAAAACCTTCCATTCCCATTAATTCAACCTCTGGAACACGAACCACATGGTATACTTTCAATGGTACTGTAACCCTAACCCTAGCTCCAATCTTCGATTTCGCCTTTTCATCTTCTTCCCTCTCTAATGATGTAGATGATGAAATATCAGCGTCTGCGTTCACAGATTTCACACTAATTTCGCAACGAATTGACGTTCTTCGTGAGATTGAGAACGCGCATTTACTTCGACTATATGAAGTAGATAATGAGATAGGTAATAAAATTGAAGAAGAAGAGTTAATCGCTTTGCATCTATTAACAGAACAAGTGAAGAGATAGTCTTGAGATGCCAGAGGTCGANAATTCTTAACAAAAAATGATTATATAACAGCGCCTCATCTATTTATCTATTTATATAGGATAAGTAAATTAGTTAAAGTGATTTATTAGTTTTGCTAATTATTTTATTTAAACTAAATTCATATTATTTTGGACTAAAAAGGCGACACGTGTCCCACTTGAGACACTGTAAGGCTTACAAGGGATAAGTAACTTGTGGCTTCAGATAGAGAATCTCAGAATCCAATACAGTTAAATATTAATTCATATATTATCCACAGCGATTTCCAGATAAATTACCAAAATGAATAAAGTCAATAAAAAAAAAAAGAGGATAAAGGCTTTGTGTTGACTGTTGAGTCTCATCTTCCATTTTTGGCATTATAATAGCAATTGTTGTTGTGAAGATAAAGATTTAGAGTAGCTTTCTTTCACCATTGTCTTCACAAAAAGTTCTCCTGCTCTGTATGAAGATCTTACCTGCAAAAATATATAAGAGAATCCAAATCAAACAAGTACATTTCTGGTTTCTTCAGTGTAAAGACATTTGCTGAGATTAATGAGATATTTTGACATAGAGAGATTTAAATTAAGAGCTAGTAGTTTTGTGGCTTTTACCAGTGGACCACTTGCAACATAGCGAAATCCAATTGATTCACCATATGTTTTCCAGAAATCAAACATCTCTGGTGTGACATACTCTTTCACTGTTAAATGCAATGGAGTTGGCTGCATTGTGGAACATAAGAAAGGGTTTTATATTAGCTCTTGGGAATTTAGGATCAGTATGTGTTACTGAAATGTTATGTCATTTAGTTTACCTGTAAATACTGACCAAGTGTTAGAATATCAACATCTATAGCTCTTAAATCAGCCATTGCTTCCTTTAACTCTTGGTCTGTTTCACCAAGACCAAGCATTATGGATGTCTTTGTGATCATCCCTGGTTTACTGATCTTTGCGTGTTTCAAAACCGACATGCTCTGCTCATATCTGCATGAAATCCACATTAAGAAGGAAATTTACTACAACTAGAGATGTAGAACACTATCTCTGTCTCACTTTAACCGATTAGGAAACAATTGATTGTGTAATAAGAGACAAGTTGACTTCCTGTGATCAATTCACTGATCAGCCTATTTATGCCATAACCAATTATGCAGAACAAAAAAATATGAAGAACAAGAAAACAAGACTCACCCAGCCCTAGGATCTCTGACAAGTCGTTGGAGCCTTTTCACAGTCTCAACATTGTGAGCAAAAACATCCAATCCCGAGTGCACAAGAGTGTCGACAGCCTCTAAGTCTCCACGAAAATCAGAAGTTAAGCATTCTATCATTATATCCGGCTTGAGTCTCTACAAACATGAAATATATTTTCAAATTGTGCACTCAAGACTTTCATTTTCACAAAAAACTCCAGAGCCACATGAGAAATGCACAAAATAGTATTTGTAAGTCTCTCATCCT
Source organism: Leavenworthia alabamica (assembly GCA_000411055.1). NCBI lineage: Eukaryota > Viridiplantae > Streptophyta > Magnoliopsida > Brassicales > Brassicaceae > Leavenworthia > Leavenworthia alabamica. The sequence continues at coordinate 173,510 of KE156513.1, forward strand.
ATGACCTTGGACTGAAAACGAGCATATTTGGTTCTTCCACTACTTAGTTATGATTTCAAAAACATAATGCATAAACAATTAGACTAACCTTCATAGCTTTGACAGTCTGTGCAAAATGACCACTTCCACCATCAGGTATATCATCACGGTCTACGCTGGTGATAACTATGTAGTCTACACTGCAACAAAGGAAAAGCCAAGAGAGCATATCATACTACAGTGATAACAAAGACGTAAAAGTGACTGTTGAGACCTCAATGACATCATATATTCTATCCAGTTAACAAATGAGAACCAGTGAGAAGATTCTCCTAAAAGCTGGGATAAAATCTCTAACATGCCAGTTTCATAAAGCTCTTCTCAGTATCCCAAAAACACGACCTTAAGAAGAAGCTAAAAGAAGATTGGGAATCAAATAAAAGGAACACACCCCCAACTAGTTATGGCCTTGGCAGTATTCTCTGGTTCCATTGGGTCAGGAGGAGGAGGGTTTCTACTGGTTTTAACAGCACAAAATCTACAGCCACGAGTACAAGTATCACCAAGAACCATGATTGTTGCAGTTGCAACACCATCACCACCTCCATTCCAACACTGCACATTATTATCATAAGCTAAATTCACAATCTTTAAAAACAAAACAACTGATGATTGAATCTAGAACGATGATAATTTGAATTAGAATGTTAGACTACTCATCAGTCTGATCATACCACAGGTCATAATAAAATCGATTCACACTTGAACAATCTGAAAATCGAAAATTTTTAACCTCGCCAATATTAGGACACTGAGCTTCTTCACAAACAGTGTTGAGGTTGAGACGAGATAGTGACTCCTTCACCTCCTGAAACCTCTCGCCTTGTGGTGCCTTTTGTCTCAACCAAGAAGGTTTCTTCACACTTGGATCTCTCCCTGTGAATGGACCCATCTTCAAAGACGACGAATCCTTCATCTCCGACGACAAGGATACCGCATTGATTCGCAGCGGTGACAAGACATCCCCGGATTCGCATCGGATACTGCAACCCAACTTCAGCAACTTACTGGAATAATGATGCTGCTTCTGAGTCGAGATCGAAATTGAGAAACTGGGTTTCGTGATGGAGGAACATTGATGATTCATGATTTTCTTTAGCGTATGTGTCTGTCTGAAAAAATAGATTCAACAGAGTTGCAGAGACTCTGGTTTGTTGAGCAACTTTGGAATAACCGCCAACTACCAATTACTACGCCAATAAAAAATTGGATCAAACCGGGATTTAAAATATAAAACCCGATTAAATAGAACCAGATTAGACCGAACTCATACATTTATTCGGGTTGGGTCAAGTCCCCGATAAGGATCAGACCGGGATTTAAAATATAAAACCCGATTAGACCGAACTCATATATATATTCGGGTTGGGTTAATTCCCCGATTGAATTTTTATTCTTCATAAACCCTAATAATACATATAAGGCTTCGCCTCCGTCTCTTTGATATCTTCAATGGCTGAGGTGGTGGAGGTTCAGCAATCAGAGCAGAATCTACAGGAAAAGGTGAGTAAGAAAGGAAAACATGATAAGCCGAAGCCATGGGATGATGACCCAAACATCGACCGTTGGACAATCGAGAAATTCGACCCGGCATGGAATCCAACTGGTATGCTCGAAGTCAGCTCTTTCGCTACACTCTTTCCTCAGTACAGAGAGAAATATCTTCAGGATTGTTGGCCCAGAGTTGAATCAGCTCTCAAGGAATATGGCATCGCATGCAAGCTCAACTTGGTTCGTCTAAAACTTTGTAGAGAAGAATTTGTGTGTTTGGGCCTTTTTAATTGATATGTTTTGAATTATGTGGTTGCAATGATTAGGTTGAAGGTTCTATGACTGTGTCGACAACGAGGAAGACAAGAGATCCATACATCATTGTTAAAGCTAGGGATTTGATTAAGCTTTTATCGAGAAGTGTCCCAGCTCCTCAGGTATCTATCTCTTTTGGTTTACAATTATCTTTGGTTTTATCTAAGTACAAATCTGCAAATTTGGTATTTATGTTTCTTTATATTACAGGCAATAAAGATTCTGGATGATGAGGTGCAATGTGATATCATTAAGATTGGAAATTTGGTTCGTAATAAGGTATAGCTTCGATCTTGGCCAAAAGAAAATTCACTTTTTATATCATATGTTTGCAGGAGTCTATGACTCTATGTATCAGACCTAAGTTGGATTACTACTTGTCGGTGTGATAATTTTTGGTCTGTTTCCATGTTGGTATATCTTACAACAACCAATAGAGCACCATTTAACTTCTGTTGCAAACTTGCAAATCCTACTTTGAACATGGGATACATTAACTTGCTTCAGCATGCTGCATATAAGTTTCATATCTACATGTATCTCGCCTGCGTTGTCAATGGGGACTAATATAGACTATATTTGCAGGAAAGATTTGTTAAAAGAAGGCAGCGGCTTGTGGGTCCTAATTCTTCTACCTTGAAGGTGTGTTAAATGTCTTGTTCTAAGTCTTATGATTATTTGAAATGTTTAAGATAGTCAAAGTGATACTAGTAGTGTAGTGCTTAAAAAGTTATGCAAAACTATTGTATTATTATGCTGTTAGGAGTAACAAGCTTGCAGTTTATGTTTTGCTTTGAGGCTTAACGAAAGTTTGCTGCTTGTAGGCGCTGGAAATATTAACTAACTGTTACATTCTAGTTCAGGTAATTGTGTTTGTCCGTTTGCAAATATCTCATTACATTAATACATATATTTTTCTGAGGTAATTGATATTTCCCTGTTCCTTGGAATTAATCTGCATCTAACAGGGAAGTACTGTAGCCGCAATGGGATCTTTTAAAGGTCTCAAACAACTCAGAAAGATTGTGGAAGATTGCATGCAGAATGTACTGCATCCTGTATACCATATAAAGGTGTGTGTGAAATATTTGTTCTGTCGTTTTTTATTCTTTGTGTTTCACCTTTAACACATAAAGCTTTGTCATTAGACTATGTTAAATTGGTTCGTATGCTGTACTCTTGGTTTTGCAGATTCTCATGCTAAAAAACGAACTGGCAAAGGATCCAGCTCTAGCAAATGAAAGCTGGGATAGGTTTCTCCCTAAACTCAAGAAGTAAGGGCCTTTTTTCTATTCTTTAGGAGTGAATCGAGTCTCTTAATATATCAGTAACTCACGAGTGCATATCTTATCATATTTCATATTTGATTTTTTCAGGAAAAATGTTAAGCAAAAGAAGCCCAAAAGCAAGGAGAAGAAGCCTTACAATCCTTTCCCTCCTGAGCAACCTCCTAGCAAGGCAAGAAACTTACTTCTTATTATGCTAATTCCCTACCAATTCTCTTATTGCATTGTTTCTTCTCTGTGCCTCTTTAGTGAGTCTCCCAATATGTTGGAATGTTTCTCCACTATTGTTTGCGATAGGCTATTTCTAGTTTCATCTTCAATTTTTGTATTTTGATGATGATAATATTCATCTTTCCCTTGCAAAATACATGGTTCTCAGGTGATGCTTAAACATGGTTTGACCCTGTTGTATAATTGTTACAGGTTGATATGCAATTAACATCTGGAGAATACTTCATGAGTGACAAAAAGAAGTCAGACAAAATGTGGCAAGAGAAGCAAATGAAACAGACTGAGAAGAGTACAGAGAAGAAAAGAAAGAGAGACGCCTCATTTCTTCCACCTGAGGTCTGACTTCGTTATCAATCAAGTCTCTACCTTGTATTTGAAACCTTCAAATTCTTAATCTCTTCTTGATCTGTGATATTGCAGGAACCTATGCAGAAAAATAACAACTCAAACAAATCTGAGAATGGGAAGGAAGATCTTACAGAGTTAACAAAGTCGTTGAAGGTAATGATGAATTTTTTTTATGGTCACAAGTATCGTCTCTCTTTGTTGAACTTGGTTCATGTTGTTGATGGTTTGTGGTTTTGCAGAACAAGACAAAGGAGTTGAAAAAGCAGAAGAAGACTCATGAGAGAGTTAATGCAGAGGAGTATATTGCCTAACTCCTTTAGTAAGAAATCCAAAAAGATTAGAGATTAAATGTAACCTATTTTGTCTTAAATTGAAAACATATCTATTGTCTTTCAACTATATAAACAATTTTCGTTTTTTTTTTAATTTTCTTATGAATTCAAAGCTAAGCTTGCAGTTATTTTTCTTTCTGATTAAAATGAAAAATAAGTTGATGTAATTACAGAACTAACGAAAAAATTGGTGTAATAACTAAATATAAATGATTTAAGACAATGATTGCTGAAAATATTATATATCTAATAATCACTAATAAATAGAAGAAAAAACCTTAATAATTACAGTTATAACAAAATAAAAATAAAAATGAGAAACCCAATTCTGAGGTCACAACTCCAGAAGAAAATCTGAGAGTTTGCTCGAAGAAGACGAAGCTCAAATTTTTTTTTTTAAATTCGTTCATATTTTTCTTTTCTTATAAGTCTAAACTCATCTTCATCACTCGTTCCCAATCATATTCCATTCTTTTTGATCTCCAAGCTCGATTTCTTTTTCTCATTACTGTTGAAATCTCGAAGGTTCTCTTCGGGTACTGCCTAATATGGTGATTAGTTACCCGAAACCTATATGAGATTTTGAGAGCAAGCTTCATAATTGGGGACTTGTTTGTTCAGTTTCAAGAGGTTTCGATTTCGGATTCATGAGCTTGGGGAATATGAACAACGGCCATGAGGAAAGACTTGCTGAAAGTTTTTCAGGAATGGGTTTAAGAGAATCTTCTGGTTCTTATGAAAACGACGTTAAAAATGATAGCTTGTTTCAAGTTATCAAAGCTGTTGAAGCTGCTGAAGCCACAATCAAGCAACAGGTCTCTGTCTTCATTATTTAGCTTTCTGTCTTTGAAATTGTTTCCAGTTGAGAAAACTTTATTGTTAGAGATAACTTTCTCAGTCACTTCATTTCATCATTTTAAAAGTTTTCTTTCAAGGTTCTGTGTATATTTCTTTAGTGCATATCAAAATGGCTGCAGCTAAATGAGTGTACTTGGTTTGTAAGATCCGTTTATGTATTTCTTCTTTCTTTATATTTTTCTACTGGTTCAATCTGAATCTGTTTAATTACTTACTTGAGTATGATTTGGACAAAGCGTGTGAGGATTTGTTTGTATACTGCAGATGGACTTTTTAATCATCTTTAGCGTTTTAAGCTACTCTGACTTTTTTGTTTTATTTAACTCTGACGTCTGACCAGGTGGAGGAGAATAACCTCTTAAAGTCTGAACTTCAGAGAAAATACTTGGAGCTTGCCAAATATGTAAGTTGTTTTATCTTGCATTTTCCTGGTCAATGGACTCTTCTTGTCTCTAGTGATTCTCAAGGGTCTTTGTCTATAACTCTGTTGAAATTTCCATGCCACGCGTTTAGTGTTTCTCTCACCAACTTTATGGTATATCTGTGATGGTTGTTTTTCTTCTTTATATATCTTCTTTAGAAATCAGGTGGATCCTTACCCCAGCTAGGAAATCACTTGAATGCTGATTCGTCAGGTATGTTGGTTGTTCATCAGCATGTGCATCCAAATGGAGAGGAAGCTACATTGAGCAATCGTTCTGAAGACCATTTTGAAGGATTCATGACTAATGACATTTTCAGAGAAGCTGTAGGTGGTGGGGGAGACTCTCAATTGTCTTCATCTCCAATGAGGTACTGATTCAAACTAACACTGTCCCCATGCTGCAGTTATATATTTATCTTCTGGTTCAGCTATATTTGCATCAACATGGAGTGTATTCTCGTTCAGTATCTGATTTTCCTGTGTTAGACCGCTATTAGAAGGAGGTCATGACTCACACATCAATTCATCTACTCATGAGTTGATGGCACTAGGTGAAGTCAATAATTCGGGGACTGCATGGAAGCAGGTCTTAGTCACTCCTATTATCTTGTTTTCCTTTCTAGTAACAGTGAGAGAATGTTTCTCTGACTATGAAATTATCCAGGAGCTCATTCATAAGGTCCAAGAACAGGAACAAGAGATTTTGCGGTTACGAAAATACCTTGCCGATTATTCTGTCAAGGTGAATACCTTGTATTATATGCATGCTTGGTTGATTTTGACCACATTTTCTGACCAACCTCTTGGCCTGGTTTTAGGAATCCAAAATACGTAATGAGAAATATATTTTGGAAAAGCGTATTGCGCACATGCGTTTGGTTAGCTTTTCTTTCTATTTAGTGTGAAATCTGTAACTTTTATCTTGTATTGACTTTTGCTGACTTATTCTGGTAACCATTTGGGGCTCATATATCATTCATCTTGTGACAGGCATTTGATCAACAACAACAAGACCTTGTTGATGCTTCATCAAAAGCTCTTTCTTACAGACAAGAGATAATTGAGGAAAATATACGCCTAACATACGCCTTACAGGTATTATTATCATGTATCTTTGAGTATCCGACAATAATATTCAGTCTTTTGCATATGTATTGTTAATCTTCATTTCTACTCTACTTTGTAATCCTTTTTGGGGGAACGTCATTTATTATTCTTAGTATACCAGTCTTTTTAGTGGTTCATTGGCAATATTGGATATTTGGCGCCTCATTGTCTTCGAATAAATCTAAATGGAAAATGCCCTTTTGGTTCTATCAGGCTGCAGAGGAACAGAGATCTATGTTTGTATCGTACTTGTTGCCTCTTCTATCAGAATATTCGCTGCAACCACAGCTTTCTGATTCTCAGTCTATTGTTAGCAATGTGAAGGTTAGAACCAAAATCTTAAGTTTGTTATTTTTTTAGAAGTTCGTTAGTTTTTTTTATTGTTTTGTTATGTCTTTCGGATCTCCTTGACTGTCTATTTCCCAAAGTTATTTACTTTAGGATAGTAGTTTGGGACCTTAGAGCTCTCTGTCCTTGATCCTGGAGTGAAGATTTTATTGCATCTTTTCCCTGTCAGAACTTCTTATTGATGTTTACGTTATACTCAGGTTCTATTTAGGCATCTGCAGGAGAAGCTCCGTCTTACTGAGGTATGATATGCGCGGGTATGGGGTTTGCTGACATAAAAATTAAGCGCTTCTTTTATTTGTAATTATAGTTTAGTCCTACGATTGATGCTGGATCTATTGCCTACTGTTATATGATAAGGTGATTCATTCTTTTGTTTTTCCTTTTCTGGTATTAGACAAAGCTAAAGGAGACAGAGTACCAATTAGCACCTTGGCAGTCAGATGTAAACCACTCAACTGTTTCACCGTTGTCACCATATCGACCTGTTGGTGTGGGTTTGAGATACTCAGTAAGTTCATATTCCTTACATGTCATATCAATGTGTTTAAGTTATTTGAATTCAAAATTCCCTTCTTTTATTTCCATCAGACAGATAAGAAACAATATCATATCGATGGTCCTGGTGGCTCAGCTACGAGTAATTACCATATCGATGGTCCTGAGAGGTATTAATGAACTAACTGTAGTTATTCTTAATGAATACCCAGAAAAGGGATGTGAGGAAAATGCTGAAAACAATGAATATTTTATTTTTTTGGGTACTAGGCTAGGCGAGTGGCGACACCATACGCAAGTACCCATTTTAGTCTGTCAAGCTTTTCTGTTTAGACAATTTATTAACTCTTTGCTACTCTCTGGACTGTTCATTTCTTTTCGTAACTTCTTTACTTATGCTGCCATGAAAAAGTTCACTTTTTAGGATGATAACATTTTCTGAGTGGATGAATGCCTTTGACTTGCATTGCTGAAAATTAAATACATTATCAAATGTTTCTTGTTTATTAGTAGGTCACCGGCTTTCCAGGTGCCTGTGCAACCTGCTCTCAATCAAGATGAATCGCATGGACCAAATAATCGTGTTCAGTTCCGTGAGCCTCTCAGCAATACTATTAATGATGCATATGCAGAAGTACAAGAAGATACAAATCAAACTTTGGAAAATTCAACTTATGTAGCTGGGTTTGATGATCCAAGCCCCTCAAATTATCCTGTTTTGGCCCCAGTTCTTGAAGAACCATCTTCATCATTTTCTGAAGGTAATGGTTAATAACAATAGTGGCAAAATACCAGTTCCATCACTGTCTTTTACTTTGTTTTTAAATATTGTGTATCACTCTTGCAGCTGCAGATGATGATCCATTGCCAGCCATAGCAGACCTACAGATATCAGGGGAACCTTTTCCTGGACAAGAGCTAAAGGCTTCTGGTCACTCTATCAATGGAACAACTAAATGTAATTTTGAGGTGCTGCGAAATAGAAGGCTTCATTTTTACCCAGTTTATGTCATATTGCATCTTAATATATGTTCTCTCCCTTCTTAAAATTTCAGTGGGTACGACATCTTGAAGATGGATCAGTGAACTACATTGATGGTACACCTGTGCTTTGTTCTTAAAATTTTCTTTCCGTTTTCTCTTTACAATTAAATATTGGTGATAATAATTTAATTGTTAACAAATAACAATATCTAAATGCAGGAGCAAAGAGGCCAAATTATCTCGTCACTGCCGATGATGTTGATGTATACCTTGCTATTGAAGTTCACCCCTTAGATGACAACAACCGCAAGGTTTTTTTTTGTTTGTTTATTAAACTTTTCTGTTGAATGAAAAAGTACATCTAAAGCGTCTAATTCGATTTTCTGTGGGTGGAGAACATAAATTGTATTGGGGTATTTTGTTGAATCTCAATCAGCCACTATTTCAAATATATTTTGGACTTAAATGTTGTGCTAGATGTGATTACCATTTCGTTACTTGTTTGATTTCTTATTTATTGCAAGTGATTTATACTATTATTTTTCTCTTATTTCTGATTCCAGGGGGAGCTTGTGAGGGTCTTCGCCAATGAGAATTGCAAGATCACATGTCGTAAGTCTATGCTTTTAGTCAGAAACTTTTGGTCGCTCATGTACTTACAAAACTAAATCTGTGGCTTGTTTGTTTCGTTTCTCTGCATCTTCTGTGGTTTACTTGTAGAGCTAAGAAATTGAAACTATATGACTTGTCACTTGTCAGTTTATAACTCAATATTGGTTTCTTCTAAGTTCTAACTGTTTTTTCGGTTGGTCTCTTAACTCAATTCTAGATCCTTTAAATCTAAACATTCCTGATAAATCATAGAAACTTTCTTGTCCACATCAAATATTCTGGAGTTATCTAGTACTTGTATTCCTCTTCAATTTTCACAGATCCAGAGATGCAGAGTCATATACAGAAGAGTCTTTATAACAGTCATGCTTTATTCAAAGTCTCCTATGCGGTATGACAGTTCTCTTATTTCATTTTCTACTGTTTTAATATGCGTTCTTCGGCTTTTCTTAGAATGTTCCTTTATATACCTCCTCTATGTTACTTTCTCACTTGTGCATGTATTTTTTTTTGTTTATCATGTGATCTTTGTTTTGAAACAGATTGGTTATATGGATATATGGGAAGGAGCTAATTTGTCTATTAAGAAAGAAGGCTACAGCATCAAACCTAATAATGATCCTGTAATTACAGAAAAGTTCTCCTCTTCTACTGCTGTAAGATTCTTGCCTTATTTGTCCCTTTTTCTTAGTAAATGAATCTTCCGCTGCATTATATGTTAACATACATATTCAAGGTAATTAGCTTCGAAGCATGAACTAATATTGTAATCTTTCTGATACATCTTCTAGGTTGTGATTCCCTTTGATCAACCTGCGGATTTTGTGATTATTGCTGCTGATGGTGTGGAGCATCTCTTTCGAGTGGACAATGACGGAACAGATTTTAGCTGGTAAGTAAAACATGGTTTTCTTTGGATAAAGTAAAGTAGATAAATAAAACTCCTACATAGTGTGAATGTCTAAGAAGATGATGAAAATGGATGAAAGTGAAACGAGACCTTTTCTGTTTTTTTCCTGCTTTGAGGAGAATCATCAATGGTCTAAACATGAATCCGAATACACTGAATAATCTGCTTGGAGTTTTCGATATTTTGTATAATGAATCAATCTTCTGTCTTGTGTTGTATTTGACAGCTCAAGAGATACCATTGTGCTCACCCTTAGATTATTTCTCAAGAAGGTAATGTTTCAGACAGTCTTGGATAACATCGTTGATTTGTTTGTTTTCTTACAAGCATCAAAAGGGCAACTAACTATACAAATGTTAGTTTTCTTGAGAAGCATTAGTTGATTCCTTGATTTGCTCATTTTATTGCAGGCTATGCTGAGAAAGAAGGGGAAGAAAAAAGGATTTTTGTTTAACAAATGAGTTTCGTAAATAATATTATTTGCTCTGGCATCTCCAGATTAGTATCTAATTATACTAATTCAGCAGTAAATAAATAAAAAAAACTGACGCTTTCTCTGTTTGACACATCAGCTTTTGCTAACGTGTCATCCTCACAATTTTTACAATAATTTTTTTTCAATATATTAAAACTAAAATTATAACTAATTATTAATCATTAAAAAAACTTTACATCTTTCCACGATCTCCATTATCTCCGTATCTCCACTTCTCCATCTTCTTCGTACTTTTTTCACCTTTTCCATATCCTATTAATTCAA
>KE156513.1:185539-196956 GCA_000411055.1 Leavenworthia alabamica
TTGAAAGTATGCAAAAAATCAAACAAACATATAGATTATTTTAACAATAAGTGGTTGCTGATTTATTATTAATGTTTTGTGTAATTTAATATCATTATAAAAAATCATCATTGTGTGTAGTTAATAAAAAATTGTATTGCTCTATTGATTTATATATAAACATACAAATGCAACAAATGAAGATGATTCCATAAATTTAGAAAAAGACTTATCTTAGATACTTATGGATTTGTTCTTTATTTGAGCAAATGGAAACTTTAGACCACTAGACGAAAAAGGAGAAATGGAGAAAAGGAGAAAGAAAGAGAGGGAGAATGAATAAAATATTAGACAGGGGATGATGAAGAGAGAAACATAATTGTTTATTTTATTTTATAAAATGCAAAACTAATAGTTTTAGTTTAAAACACGTAACTTGCAATCAGTTTTTTATTAAAAATAATAATATATATATAATTAGTTTAAAAAGTGGAGATAGTGGTTTAGTGGTTTTCTAATAATTTTTTAAATAAATATAGATAAAAATAATTTTATTAATATAAAATAAATTGAGAAAAATTGTGGTGATGACACCTCATCAAAACATTACGTGTCAAACAAAGAACCCATCAGTTTTTTGTTATAATTACTTGTCAATTAGTAAATATAGATTTTGGAAGATTCATTCATTTGTTAATCAGAATATAATCTATTTGAGTTCAACTTTACTTGGACTCCATCTTCTCAACAAGATTAGTTCTAAAATGTTTAATTGACGATTCATACTCCAATTTATATTCAACTTAACACAAATCTATAGTTGAAAAACAATACTAATACAGAATGTGAAGTATGAAGAACAATCCAAGAGAATCTGTGCTCTACACTAAATTATCAATCAAACATTTTTACTTAGATAAATTTTACAAGGAAGAAGAACACAAGACAGCAAGTCAAAGACACTGTAGAAGCATGCATGAGAAGTTTTGTAAGAAGAAAGCAACCATGAGAAGTTGTTTCTTCTAGTTGGGTGAGAGAAAATGAACACGAGCAAGTGTGTACTCTTTTCCAGCAATCCAAACACCAGTTTGCGACCACTGTACATCTTCCCAATCAAGGGTCTCCTCCAACACCTACCCAATTACAACATCCATAAAACATCATCATCAACTGTTTTATAATCGAATCTAAGAAACAAGAGCCATAATCTAATAAATGTTTAACCTCAATATGTTCTGCTGGGAGTGGAAACCCGATTGACCGCATAACCTTCTGTGGGAGAGGTTTCTTACAGCGTGACCAACGGAATACATCGATTAAAGTGTTGTCTGAATCTGTTTTGTCTCCGTTTGTCAGATTGTTCTGTGCCTTATTATTATCTGTATCCATAGCTTCATGAGATGGTTGCTGCGAGGCTTGGATTGCTTTGATAGTTTTCTCTCCTGAGAAACAGAGCTCATACCTTTGTGCATACAAAGATTAGATTCAGTGTCTTAAGAACCATTAATGTTGATAAGTGTTTATGTGATTTGTGAATACCTTCGTGAATGTGTTTCCAAGTACAAAACTTCTCCTTTCTTCAAACGAGCAGAAGTGAAAAGAGGCTTTTTGAGACCCTTATCTGCAACAATGCTTATGCTATATTTGATCCTGCAAAAAAGTTGATCGATGCGTAAGCAAAACTGAACTCGTGTCTGATATCTTTTAGGTGATAAAGATTCATGATAAATTTAGGAAACTCCGTGAACATTTATTTGAAGCATTGGGAGGACACTTCAGAGAGTTACCAAGGTTCATTGCAGAGGTTGTATTGAATTGTTACTTCTCGTACAAACCTTTGTTGCCGCAGAGCATTCTACAGATAAACACGTCATCAGAGCTCAAAATATATGAAATACGAGAAAACTATGCAAGCTGAAAAAATGCCAACTGTTATAATCCAAAAGTTGTTAGATGTTTGCACCAAATGCTTTCAGTCAGTGGTACTGAAATCTGTCTGATAAAATTTTAAATTCCAAAAGAAATGAAGAACGTGAAGACTAAGAGAGCAGATATTTCCAAACTAAACGGAAAATACCGAAGCTGCAGCTCTGGTGGTCATAGATCTCTCAACAGCCATTGGTGCAAGTGTTGGCTCCACAGTTGAGGAGTGTATAAGAGAAGGTTCCAGTTCAATAGTTCCACCTCCTTTCTGAAATCATATCATTAGAATTTTCTTAAGAATTTGAACTTACTTTCTTAACCGGATATAATGCAAATAGTGGGAGAAGGTTGTCAAGGAAATAAAAAAGGCAAATAATGACAAATGCTAGATCACCTTCAGTATATAGCACCGCTCAACCCTGTAACTGCATCTGATTCCAGCTCCCCATGCTCGAGAACGGACATTGTTCCTTAGCTTGGAGGTGTAGTCTAACAAACATATCAGTTAAAATGGAAGTTTCATAAAGGTCTCTTTGATATAAAACAGAAAGCAGCTCAATATAGTATATGACGTTTTGCCCATAAACATGGAAAAGTCAAGTCAAGGAATTAAGACCAAGATAGACGTAAGCTGACTTACAATCTTGGGATGGCAAGACTCTAATAGTAGAGTGTAACTCTTGCATTGTCGGTGGAGGAGGAGAAGCTGTGGGACGACAGTAACCTGTATGCATTAGAACTAGAGGACAGATAGACCAGAATCAGTGTGATATTTCGACCAAACAAAGATATCAATTACAAAGATTCATTAGGGCACATACCAGCAACGAGATCAGAATCATCTGTGTATATATCTGTTCCCCACAGCTGGCCACTTCTTACCTGCATAGACAGGAGCCAAAAGTCTCAGCAGGAAACAGACAAGGGGTGCTCTAAAGAGCTGTTTTTCCCAAATAAATAGGCAAAGCAAATTCATAGAGCTTAAACAGAGATAAAGATTGGAACTAAAACCATATGAGAAACAACAATACACCAGTCAATTTGAAGAGAACAATAAATAGACAGAAAAATTTGGATGTATATTCGCCTTACTTGGCGATTTGTAGCAGTAACATGTTCAGCTGGAATCCTAACTTCAAGAGTGGGGCCATTATTTGCGAAATCACCACTTTTTTCAGGATGAGACAATTCATATTCCTTCCACAACTTAATCAGTTCTTGCATACATTCGCCCACTTTGTAAACAACAATAGACACCTCTGATTTGCCTGAATCATGAGTAAAATAAAATTCAACACTCTAACACACTGAAAAAATTATGAAACTGCAAATCGGTTATTTTGCATAGCAGCTCATAGGCAGTATAAAATGTGCAGAAGATAAAAGCAACAGCAGTTCAGAAATTTTTAATTAACATACTTAGATAACTTTTGCGAAAACTAAAAACAGGGAGATAAGTAACTTTTGGCATCCTATCTGAAGTAATACTAAGGATCAAGCCAACTTTTTGAGATCTTAAGGTTCTTAGTATATTTGAAATTCTACTGTGAGAATAAGGAACTGCAACCTAAGGAAAACCCAAAGAAGAAAACCTCGAAATAGGTAGGTTATCAAGTTTATGTGTGTTCGTAGATGACCAATTCAATGATATGTAAAAGATGAATGCCAACTTATCGGGTTCTTTTACTGTTTTTCTCAACTCGATCCTTTCTTGAGGATATAGAAATGATACCTTGTACTCTGCAAAATAAACACATTAAAAGCCCGGTTAGTAACCACACACACACACACACACAAAAGTAGTCTTGGGCTTGGCTAATAACTAACTTATGTGATCAAAGACAAGGAGCTGTGAGGAAGGAAATCCAGAGGAAAAACAAATTATGGTTTTAAGATATAAGACACTACAAAATACAAATATGGATTCACAATTTCGTTACAGGCTTTTACCTCTTAAGAGGAAAACAATAATGGTAATTAGATATTCCAACAATAATTTCCGCCTTCATCATAGAATATCGTATCACCCGATGATTTTACTATATAAGTTACAATTTAGATCAAAGGGGCATGTCTCTTTAAATGGTAAAATATATATGATTCTGATAAGCAATGAGAACCATACGATTAGACAGTATAAGTAGGACTAGAAGAATAAGATAGAGAGGCGCACCCTTCATTTTCGTGACTCCGTGAGCAGACACGATCGTGATTTGTGGTTTGTGGGCTACCTCTTGGTCTCAGCATTCGCTTCCGCTGTTGAACTCCACAATTGAAGGCATCCTTTTCCCTTTCTGTAGCGCCTTCACCCTCCAAACACCCATCTTCAGATTCCTTTTCACTGATTCTGCTGCGCTTTTCCGCTCTTTCGGCCTCGGAATCACCATCTCTTTCTCTCCTTTTTTCCCAATTATCCGGTTCATTTTGCTTCTTCTGCTCTGGTGCCACATATTCCTGCTCTGAGGGTTTGGTAGATACTTCTCCCAACTCTTTCTCGTTCTGCGAGATCTCTTTCCCAGCACCAGTCCTTGGCTCTCTTTTGATATGATCGTTATCTTTCTGTTTATTCCTCTCTTGATCTTTCTGCTCCATCCTTTCCCGTTCCCACCTATCGGCTTCTCTTTCTTCCCTTCCAATCTCTTTGGGCTCACTCATGCCACTACCAACAAGCGCAGATCCTGCATCTCGATCTACCCTGCGGTCATTTCTCTCCCTGTCTCGGTCCCCCGATTCTCGATGCTTTGACTCTTTTCTTTTCTTATCTTTTTCCTTAAATTTATCTTCGTTTTTTTCATCAACCTTGTTTTCTCCGACGGTCTCACGTGCTTCCAAATGCGGTCCTTCCACAGGCACTGAGAAATCTTTAGGCCTAACTGAAGTTGGGCCTTGCGGATTACCACGGGACGCAACCCACACATCAACATTAGCGCTCAAACCTTCAGCAACTCTCTTGCCTCTATGGGAATCCTTCTCCTCTTTCCAAGCCAGGTAAGCATGTCCATCCTTTTCCATCTTAACATCAGATTTTTGTTCATTATAATTTTGATTCTCTCTATCTAATTTTGTATCCCTAGTATAGCTTCCGGTATTACTATTACTACTTTTTCCGCTAAAATCATCTCCTAGACGCTCAAACTTGGCATCCCTGTCATTCTTTGGACCCTGAATATCCCTCTTAGTGTCACCATACATCTCTCTCCCATCATTCCTAGTATAGCTTCCAGTATTAGTTTTTGCGATAAAGTCGTCGACTGATCTCTCAAACTTGAGATCTCTGTCACCCTTAATACCCTGAATCTCCCTCTTTGTCTCACCATATACCTCTCTCCCGTCACTCCTGTTTTCTCTATTCTCAGGCCTAATTTCCCTGCCCTCCTTAGTAGCACCATCTCTAAGCTCCACAGGCACAGGGGTGTGAGTCAAATGAGGATCACTAGAAGTAACAGTTGTGGGCAGTGAAGGAGACCGATACACATGTTGTAGAGGAGAACGTCTCTCTCCTCCATCTCTAGGTTCACTTCTGTGAGTCTTAACCGTTCTTGCTTCGACCTCATAAGGAGAAGAAGCAGTAGAAACTGGTGGATGAGAGTGAGGATAAGGAAGCGTATGAATGTGAGATTGAGATTGAAGATGCTGAGGAGGCTGTTGATGGTGATGATGAACCTGAGCTGGTGGTGGAGTTAAAGGTGAATGAGTTGATCTAGAGTAAGATCCTGAATCATCGTGAGGATATTTTACTGATGAAGAAGATGAATGAGTAACACCATCTTCGTGAGATCTCTTTGAAACACCACTCATCACTCCCAAATTCACAAATCACAACAAAATTCTCCTGATTCTTACACAATCTATAGCATCAAAACCACATAATTTGAATCACCAGCCCAAAAAAAAATGGAACTTTAACAATTGAAACTATAGAGAGAAATCGATGAAGCAAACCTCTTATGAAGTAAAAAATGGTAAAGTGGATTGAGAGACTTTTGCCGTTTAACTCTGAGTTTTTGCTCCGTATTTTATGGAGATGTTATTTTCCGAGGTAATATTTATTTGGTTCTTCCTGTCACATTAACCCCTACAATTTTAGGTTTTACTTATTTAGTCTTTATCTTTAACTCCTCATACTTATTAAATCTCTCAAATCATTCCCTAACCTTTCAATTCAATTTTTAACATCCTTCCCTTATTCTTTCAGCATATTAAAAATGTCTTCTAGTGATCTTTATTTGATCACACTTCTACTCCTATGGAGTCCAGAGATGAAACTAATAAAAAGGGCATGAAAATTAGGCTCGAAAATAAAGAAAACATGAGTCATGGAAGAATAGTATATGAACGAAATAAAGAAGGAGATTCAGAGTTTTAAAACATGAGTTGTAAGAGATCTCAAGTTAAAAGATGAGTCAACAATATTGCAAAAACTAATACCAAAAGCTATATCTAAGTGGGAAAGAGACGTATGATAACTCTAAGAAGGAGATTCTTGGTCCAAAAAGTGAAAATGATGCTAGATTTTAGCAGAAAAAGTAGTAATACCAGAAACTATCATGCTTTATTTATACTGTTGAACTTATTTTGATTCTGATGGGTGTCTTGTGTAGTCTTTTGTTTTTCTTTTGCGTAGTTTCTGACAGAACTGGATGGAGTTGAAGTTCTAACAATGGTCTTTGTATTTGCTGCAACAAGGTATTCACAATAAAAACCAAGCCTCTCCTGAACTCGATTTTTTTATGTCTCTTATATTTGACAAAGCAAGTGATTATTAATAATATTGTTATTTTCTTGAACTGAGTCAATTAAAATATCTATAGAAGACGGAGTAGACTCAGTTAAAGCAGTTGAGAAACTGTTATGAGTTCAGTTTATATCTCATCACATTCAACAGAGACAGAACCAAAAATAAAACAAGAACCGTTTGGTTTTATATGTTAGGGGGGAAGAGGTTGGTGTGACGTCTGTCTTTTCCTATCTCCTTAACCGAAACGGCATGCATTTCTTTCTTTTCTTCTTTAACTTCCTTTCTCCATTCCTTCACGACAACATGAAACAAACTCATCACATTATGTCATTTTGACGTTTGACCAAACAAAACAAAAGTGACAAAAACCCAAAAACGGTTAAGAACATAGGGATAAAAGAGTCTTTTTCCTCTTTCTTCTCCTGATTCTTCTCTTCTCTTTTTTGGTATATGAACAAGTTCTTAGCTGTGATCATTAAGACCAACAACAGTCTTTATATCTTCTTTTACCTCTCTCTCTTTTATTGTCTTCTTCTGTTTTATAAAAAAAACCAGCATTTGCATTCACATTTGTCTTTACTTGTTACCTTGACTTGCTCTTCAGGTATGTCTTTGGTCCTTTTCTATCATTCTCTGTTTGCATATATCATAAAGATGATGATGATGATGATGTAAATAATTTAGGACATGAAAACCCATGTTCATTGTAATTCCTACAATTAGTAATAACACCAAACTTTGATATAAATTTTTGAGTATACAACAAGTCAAAGCAACTTCAGGAAAAGCCACTTTTTTATTTTAGTTTTTTCTTCACAGAAGAATCTATTGGTCTTTTATAAATGTCAAGGTTTGAGTACACGACTACCTCTTCTTTTGTATCTGTATCTGTCCACGTTTTGAGTTGCTTGTTTTTGAAAACTTAATAAATGGTAGTATTTGTCACAGGTCAGAGACCAAAATAGGTGTAACTCAAAGCCTGTTCTGTCAGAGAAACATTTACATATGAATAACAAAGGAAGTCAGAACGTTGCAACATGCAAGCCTGTTACTACATTTGTCCAAACTGACACCAACACTTTCAGAGAAATTGTCCAGCGTTTGACAGGTCCATCAGAGAACAATACTTTAGTGACAGTACCAGAAGCAACAGTGATAAGACCCGCCATACAAAAGAGACCTACTTCAAAGCTCCATGAGAGAAGGCAATGTATGAGACCAAAGCTTGAAATTGTCAAACCTCCTCTAAGCTTTAAGCTCACTGGTATGACAGCATCATCTAAATCTAGTAATACCAACCTTTTAATAAACCCAATGGGAACCACTTCTCATTTTTCTCTAACTTGTCTTTGATAGAAGGAGAGAAAGCAGAACCTGGGAGTTGTACATCAAACATTGAAGAAGAGGAGAAAGCCATAAAAGAAAGACGATTTTACTTACATCCATCACCAAGGTCTAAACCAGGGTATACAGAACCAGAATTGCTTACTTTGTTTCCTTTAACATCTCCTAATTCGAGTGGCAACCTATAAACTCAATAGATTAATCATAAGCTTGTTCTCTGCTTTACTATCCCAAAGATCATTCATGTACATGTAGTGTTTCACAATGATATCATTGGAAGAGAAACATTGTCTCACTCAAGATTTATCTTTGTAACATTTCTGAAATGTCCTTGTGTAGACTATCATGATCTAGCTTTGCAGAGTTTCATAATTTCCTTTTTCTTCATTAGGTTTCTCAACTTCATCAAGCCTTCCCATTTGGCATCTGCAACATACATGTTTGATAATAAAACATGATTTCAGATGTTGTCAGATTCCGCATACAGTTTCAGTTGAATCAAACCAAAACACCATTGTATGTAATGTGTATATACAGAGGTTAAACCATTAACATAGGCTTTATTGTGTTTCACATACAAAATAAGAATTTTTCTTTTGCTTCTCGAGTTTAAAACTATCATGTGATCTTAATATCTTATTCGAACCTCATACAATAATATACAAATCCCCACAAACTAAGTACTAAAAAAAACTCACTCAAGGAACAAGCTTGAATATTCACTACATCATTTACACATCTTTCTTACACATAAAACTAAGTGCATTATCACCATAAAAGGTGTTTTTGGGTTACCTATGAGCTGTTGGTGTATGCGGCATGGCGTATGGGATTTGACCCATGTTCATTGGCGCCCCAGGAACAACTGAGCCAGGGACTCGAGCAGCATGGATTCCAAAAGCCATGTGAGGTGGATTTGGGAGGTTCACTGGTGTTCCAACTGCTGGGACCAATGTTCCACCAACTGGTTGACCTATGGTGGGTGTTCCATACATAGGAGGTCCCGGTTGTGGTTGAGAGGTAGCTTGTTTGGCTGATTTGGTTCCTCCTCCAGCAACAGCAGCAGGACCGTTATTGTTGTTGTTGTTCTGACCAGTGATTGGTCCTTGTGGTGTTGAGACATCCTTGTTGCCAACACTAGTGATGTCATGAATGCTTGATCGTCTTCTATCTTTGTTCATTGAGTTTAGACGAACGAAATACTTTTGAGCGTGGCTCGCGACTTGGGTTGGTGTTCTCGTTACCACAAAGTTACGAGAAATGCTACGCCAGTCACCTTTCCCGTACTTATCCAAACCAAGAAGAAATAACCTGTACCATAGAAAAGACAGACAATAGTTCATCAGAATCATTGCAAAACCAAAACAAAAAATGAAAACTAGTTCTAGGTAATACATACAGTGATAGAATGCCATAAAAGCATACAGAATCCTACTACTCAAGATGTTGAAAAGCACAAGTATACCACTAAATAGATCAAAATCAAAGGGGATTAGATCAAGATAACGGCAAAAACGTCTTCACATTGGTTACAAGCCTTAATCAGACAAATAATATCTATCTAAAGTCTCACAGTGCAACATTAAAACAACAAAGATGGACTTCACAGTTACATCAGTTTCCCACATTTTAGCAAGTGAGAAAGCAGTATGGTAATTAACTATAAGCCACTCATCTTACGTATATATACGCAATTCTAGTTTTACGACTTCTCTACCCCTATAATATTCCAAGACAACTTGCACCTTCAAGAGAGTAAAATAAAGACTAAACTTTAAACCAACACTTTCTTGTCTCTTTCTAATAGGTGGAGAGACTAACTATCCTTTTTCTCAAGGATTCAGAAAATAAACATCATCTAGCTTCAACAAGTGGTGGAAGAGACGGTCAAAATGGTCCCGGGGTTAGATAGCAGCTCCCATCATCTTTAACATAGTGGATGTAATGATATAGCAACCAGGACATGGAGGTAAAGAGAATATATGAGAGCAGCTTCCTCTGCCCAATGCCAAGTAATCATTTCGATAATATTTAAGACTTCTTACAACTATCACAAGATTATGGCCATTTAAATAAAATTCTAGTGTTCCACCAAAGCATCCTATAGGGTTCAATCAAAGAAACAAAACCAATCATTCCTTTTTAATTTAAAGTCTGAAATAGAGGAACCCAATAACCTAAGAGTTCAAGTGAGAAATCTTGCTTTTAAGCAGAATATGACTTTGACTTCAAGAGTACCTAGAATTGTCATCTAGTGTGATAAGAATAAGTCCCTAGAACACAACAGAGACATGAAGCACAGAAACATCAATAAATATAAAGCTATAAAGAAAGAACAAAGATCACCTGTGTTCATCCTCTGTCCAAGCAATACCCTTTCGCCGTTCTTGCTCTGACTTTGATTTACCTCCTTGGTTAGACTCACCAGCATGACTGTTTCCTCCTTCATCAACAGCATGACCATTTGATCCTTCAAGAGACCTATATGTAGGAAGAGGAACACATCCTGATTCAATCCTACTAACATCTTCAACTAAAAGCTCGTAATGTTCCTTAATCTGTTCAACAGTTTTTCCTGTAACATCAGCAGCAATCTTCTCCCACCGTTCCTCAGATTCATCGGTATGATTAGCAATAGCTCTCTCAAAGGCAATATCATCCTCTCTACTCCACACAGAACCATCACTAACTTCCTCCACCGTCATATTTTTCCAATCAAACCCACCTAAATTCAATAAGAATCTACCCAAATCCCTCTTGAAAATCTTAGATATCAATCAGATTTCTGCAAAATTTCGAACCTTTAGAATTTCCAAAAACTAGCAATTGATCATCTATGAACAAAAAGATAAACTAATAGAAGAATCAAAAGTAACCAAAGCTTAGAAACACAGCCATAAATCAAAATCCAACCATACAAGTAGCCTAGAGATAAATCGATAATCTCTTAGGGATCCTCACCTCGCACAAAGTCAAATTTGACAACTTGAAGGAAAGAGAGAGAAATGGGAACAACCCAGAAAACCTAAAGAGAGAGGTCAAAACGCCATTGTTAAAGGAGAAGTTCAAACAAAGAAACAGTGACAACCATAAGCGCACACAAAGCAACAGTTTTCACAGCTCAAGTTCGTTGTTATTTTTGTTATTTAATTTTGGTATTATTGACAAAATTTATATACCAAGAAGTAATAATAATATTTTGCTGACCAAGTTATTATGCCAATTAAATTAATTATCTGTTTTAACTATTGGTGACAATTTACTTTTTTTTTTTGGGAATATTGTGATTTCTATTTTATTTTAGATAAATGAATAATGTGAATTTGCATATTTAATTTTCTTTTATTCACTTTCATATCCTCTGCAACTAAGGTTTTAGGCAGCAGCCTGTAGCTAGTCCTGTCAAACGAGTCGACCCGCCCCGCTTAACCCG
>KE156513.1:211323-240558 GCA_000411055.1 Leavenworthia alabamica
GGAACAAGCGGTTAGGTGAGCGAGAAGGTGTAAGGAATGGTCGCGTTCAAGGAAGGAGTACTAGTGAGTCGTCTCTTCGTGGAAGGAAAGAGAGAAATGTAGATTCAGGGTTTAGGAGAGAGCGAGGTTTGGAAAACAAAATGGGATTGAGGAAACACACTAGAGGTTTAAAACAGGAAGATGAAGATAGTAGTGACGAGGAAGAGAAGAGTGTAGTATTGGGAAGCATTGATGATTTGCTTAGTGAAGATAGTAGTGATGAGGATGATATAGTTGAGGAGCCTCTTATTAAGAAAGCGTCATCTGCTAAAACTGTGGAGACTACTGATAAGCCAACGAGTGAACACGTCAAATCTTCAGATTCTTACTTATCTAAGACAAGGTACATTAGTTATAAAGATAACTGATTCTTCTGTATATGACTTACGTTTGACTATTTAGTGCTGTTTGATTGTGTGAATAATCTTTATGGTTAATGGTTTTACAGGTTTGATCAATTCCCACTGTCCCCCTTATCGCTAAAAGCCATCAAGGATGCAGGATTTGAGACAATGACTGTTGTGCAGGAAGCTACTCTTCCTATCATTCTTAAAGGTGACTTTTTATTCCTTTTGCATGAGACCTCTTTACAAGGCAATAATAAAAAATACCATGATTTAGAAACTTTGTGACTATTTCTAATTGATGGCATCTCTAAAGGTTTTACAAATCACGTTGGTAATAGGCTAATAGTCAATAAATATTTCAAAGAACACTCAGAAACTTGTGTATCTCTCTTTAGTATCCTCAAATTTGCCATGACTTCCATTGTGTTTTTTGATTCATTGTTTAAATATCCTATTTCTTCTGTGCTCTGGTTTTCCAGGTAAAGATGTCCTAGCCAAGGCAAAAACAGGCACTGGGAAAACCGTTGCATTTTTGGTGAGACATTCTACCCTCTGGTTTATGGATCCAAGTTGGTCAGTTAGGAATCGATCGGCCTTCGATTAGATATATTCTTACTTTTTAAAATTGATATTTATTTTCAAGCTTCCATCAATTGAAGCTGTTCTCAATTCTCCTCCTGTAAGTCGAGATAACAGGCAACCCCCAATTGTTGTGCTTGTGGTATGCCCTACTCGGGAACTTGCCAGTCAAGCTGCTTCAGAAGCAAACACCTTGCTCAAGTATCACCCATCTATAGGTGTTCAAGTTGTGATTGGAGGCACAAAGCTTCCTACAGAGCAAAGGCGTATGCAAACAAATCCTTGCCAGGTAAATAAGAGATTTCTTTTGCCTCTCCAAGTGTATTAATGTGAAGTTAATTCAGAGCATGTCTTGCACTTCTTTTAAGCTGGGCTTTTAAGATGGCTGCTGTTACGGTGAGCTGTGTGTATACATTGTTGAATAATCACATATTTGAACACTCAGATCCTTGTGGCCACACCTGGAAGGCTCAAAGACCATATTGAGAACACTTCTGGATTTGCAACAAGGTTGATGGGTGTGAAAGTCCTAGTGCTTGATGAAGCTGATCATCTATTGGATATGGGTTTCCGAAGAGATATTGAGAGAATAATTGCCGCTGTTCCTAAGCAGAGACAAACATTTTTGTTTTCGGCCACTGTACCTGAAGAGGTTAGTGTCGGTTGTTTGTACAAAGGCTCTTATTTTTAGGTTGGAATCTTGAACTGTGTTTTTTGGTATCTAGGTCCGCCAAATATGCCATGTTGCTCTGAAACGGGATCATGAGTTCATCAACTGTGTTCAAGAGGGTACTGGGGAGACACATCAAAAGGTAGAAGATTTCTCTTTAGGTTAATTTGAGTGAATGGCCTCCCATATGATCAGATGTTATTGGTTTCTCATCTTTGTTTATCTCTCAGGTCACACAAATGTATATGATTGCAGGACTAGATAGGCATTTCTCGCTTCTATATGTGCTTCTTAAAGAACACATTGCAGATAATGTGGATTATAAGGTACAAAATTTCTCTAGTGCCATAGTAAATCACCAATGTCTGTATTTCTTAACTTGCACGATCTCTCTGCGGTTGCAGGTTATTATTTTCTGTACCACTGCTATGGTGACAAGATTGGTGGCTGATCTACTTAGTCAGCTAAACCTGAATGTCAGAGAGATCCATTCTAGAAAACCGCAGAGTTACAGAACAAGAGTCTCTGATGAGTTCCGCAAGTCCAAGGGTATTATCCTTGTCACATCCGATGTATCTGCTCGTGGTGTTGATTACCCTGATGTGTCATTAGTTGTACAGGTAACCATATAATAGTTTTCCAAAAATGGAATTGTTCTGCAACTACTTTTTTTTTACTAAAGTTGGTTGCTTCTGCAGATGGGATTGCCATCAGACAGGGAGCAATATATACATAGACTTGGCAGAACCGGGCGGAAAGGTAAGGAAGGGGAAGGTGTACTATTGTTGGCACCATGGGAAGAGTACTTTATGTCATCTGTTAAAGACTTGCCTATCACTAAGTCTCCTCTCCCACCAATAGATCCAGAAGCTGTGAAAAGGGTAAGATTTTTCATATAATATGGGAACATGAACTTATATTTGCCGGCAATACAGAATCAGAACGACTAGGGAAAGAACGTTCTACTGAATTTGAATCTGTATACAAATGCCAATGTTTAGGATAGATTATCACATCTCATAACACAACTCTTTGAAGTCAAAAGCTATGATTTGTTTGACACAGAGTGAGTACTGATGGGTATGAGAAACTTGTTGAATTCAGGTGCAGAAAGGGCTTAGCCAAGTGGAAATGAAGAACAAGGAAGCGGCGTATCAGGCCTGGTTGGGTTACTACAAATCTCAGAAGATGATTGCAAGAGACACGACCAGACTTGTGGAGTTAGCCAATGAGTTTAGCCGCAGCATGGGACTTGACACCCCACCAGCTATTCCAAAGAACGTTCTTGGAAAGATGGGTCTCAAAAACGTTCCTGGTCTGAGGACCAAGTAGATTCTTTTTTTACCTATTGATTTGCTTTGGTCTTAAAATTTTGTGCTTTGTAAGTGTAATCTTTTGTCATTCTTTCCACACTATTGACTTTCTAACTAAATAAAGACAAAACAATTTCAGAAACTTAAGGAAAATGATTTAATTAATTAAAAAAATTCAACAATTTTCCTTTAAAATAAGGGGAGACTACATGCCGTTTGTCACTTTCATTTAAAAGCCAGAGGAGAAAACTACATGCCGTTTCTCATTTGTTGACATTTTGGACCTCTCACATGTGACTCCGTTTAAAACCCTACAAAAATTGTTAAACCCTTATTACCGACGGCGGGACATAGGTTTCATCATTCCTCTTCCATCTCTTCCTCTCGTTTACATGACTTCCGATGGACCCAAATCCGGTCGGAAAAGACGAGCGATTCGCGCCAAACAGTTAAAGAAGTTAACGAGTGACGAAGATGAGTCAGTGAAACTAGTCAGTAAGAGTCCAAAGAGGAGAAGGGAAAGCGAATCTGATGATAATGATGAGCCACTTATCAAAAAACCTGCTTTTACTAAACCTGTAGAGTCTCAACTTCCTAAAACTTCAGATTCTTATTTGTCTAAGACAAGGTACAATGTTTTGCTTTAATATCAGTTGCCTATTGATTCAGAGCTATTATTTTGATTTTTTTACTTACTTTGATTTAAAAAACACTCTTTTTTTGTTTGATAAAATGGTTCTTGCAGATTTGATCAGTTCCCATTGTCTCCATTATCTCTAAAAGCAATAGTGGATGCTGGATTTAAGACAATGACTGTTGTGCAGGAGGCTACTCTTCCTATCATTCTCAAAGGTTAACTTTTTATTTCTTTCTTGTTCGACTTGCTTATAAGGCACAATGTAACTTATTGGTTATACAGGTAAAGATGTCTTAGCCAAGGCCAAAACAGGCACTGGGAAAACTGTTGCATTTTTGGTGAGATTTTGCTACGCTTTCCGTTTATGGATATGAGTTTGTCTGTTAGGATTTTATCTTGCCTTCAATTGGGATTAGTTCTTGATGTTTTACGTTTATTTTTAAGCTTCCATCAATTGAAGCTGTTCTCAAATCTCCTCCAGTGAGTAGGGATACTAGGCAATCCCCAATTATTGTGCTTGTGGTCTGCCCTACTCGGGAACTTGCTTGTCAAGCTGCTGCAGAAGCTAATATCTTGTTGAAGTATCACACATCTATTGGTGTTCAAGTTGTTATTGGAGGCACAAAGCTTCCTACAGAGCAAAGGCGTATGCAAAAAAGTCCATGCCAGGTAATTGTTCTTTTTTTTTTGCCTGCTCCATGTGTATAAATGTTAAGTTAGTTCTGAGAAATGTTGTGTTTCCTTTAAGCTGGACTTTTAAGATGCAAATTTTTATGTGACTAATAGAGTTGCATATATATCTCTCAAACCTATCCAAGATATGATTGTTCCCTATGCAATTAATTATAATCGTAGGCTATGTTCCTTAATTTAGCCTCATCATGCATTTGAAGTTGTTGCATTATCTGTCTCCGCTGCAGTCAAAGTGGCTGCAGATATGGTGATATGTGTTTCCCTATGTTGTTGAAAAATAACATATTTTCACAATCTCAGATTCTTGTGGCTACACCGGGAAGGCTCAAAGACCATATTGACAACACTTCCGGATTTGCATCAAGGCTAATGGGTGTGAAAGTCCTTGTGCTTGATGAAGCTGATCATCTCTTAGATATGGGTTTCCGAAGGGATATTGAGAGGATAATCGCTGCCGTTCCTAAGCAGAGGCAAACATTTTTATTTTCCGCCACTGTACCTGAAGAGGTAAGCGTCAGTTTCTTGCACAGAGGCTCTCATTTCTGGGTGGAATCTTAAATTGTGTTTTTTTTGGTGTCAAGGTCAAACAAATATGCCATGTTGCTCTGAAACGGGATCATGAGTTCGTCAATTGTGTTCAAGAGGGTACTGGAGAGACGCATCAAAAGGTAGAAGATTTCTCTTTAGCTTAATCTGAGTGAATGGCCTGCCATATGATCGGATGTTATTGGTTTCTCATCTTTGTTTTATCTCCCAGGTCACACAAATGTATATGATTGCAGCATTGGATAGACATTTCTCGCTTCTATATGTGCTTCTTAAAGAACACATGGCAAATAATATGGACTATAAGGTAAAATTGTTCCTCTAGGGCCATTATGAATCAGCAATGTATGTATCTCTTAACTAACACAAGCTCCTTGTTGTTGCAGGTTATTATTTTCTGTACAACTGCTATGGTTACAAGATTGGTGGCTGACCTGCTTAGTCAGCTAAGCCTGAACGTCAGAGAGATCCACTCTAGAAAACCGCAGAGTTACAGAACCAGAGTCTCTGATGAGTTCCGCAAATCCAAGTCTATCATCCTTGTAACATCAGATGTATCTGCTCGTGGTGTCGATTACCCTGATGTGTCACTAGTTGTACAGGTAAACCATATAGTAGTTTTCTGACATTGAACTGAACAGTAGCTACAACGCTAATAGTTATTTTACTGAAGTAGTTGTTGTGTATTTGTTGTTTCTGAAGATGGGATTGCCATCAGACAGGGAACAATATATACATAGACTGGGCAGAACCGGGCGGAAAGGTAAGGAAGGGGAAGGTGTACTATTGTTGGCACCATGGGAAGAATATTTTCTATCTTCTGTAAAAGACTTGCCCATCATAAAGGCTTCCTTACCGCCGATAGATAATGAGGCTGTGAAAAAGGTAAGCTTTTTCATATAATTCTGCAAACTCGGCCTGAATTTGTGACTACTGAAACCTTTCTTAAATTCTTTTTGCTACCAACCGCGAACAATTAGATTGTGATGAATTGTATTGGAATCTATATGCAAGTACAAATGTTTAGATTATCGCACAACACAAACCTTTTTTGAAGTCAGTATGTGACTTAGCATTGATGAGTGTGAGAAACATGGTAAAATCAGGTGCAAAAAGGGCTTAGCCAAGTGGGAATAACAAACAAGGAGGCAGCATATCAGGCGTGGTTGGGTTACTACAAATCTCAGAAGAAGATTGCAAGAGACACAACCAGACTGGTGGAGTTAGCTAATGAGTTTAGCCGAAGCATGGGACTAAGCATCCCTCCAGCTATACCTATAAATGTTCTAAACAAGATGGGTCTTAAAAACGTTCCTGGTATTAGAATCGCTCCTGGTTTTGACAAGAAAACAACAAAAAGAAGGTATCGTTCTGGCTAGAGTTTTTTTAATTGTTTGTTTTTGTTTTGAGACTTCATTGCATTTTAAGGTATGATCTTTTGTTATTCTTGCGACACTTTGATATTCTTTTAACTATAAAAAAATCTATAAAAGTTATCTAATTATATAAAGTTTCATGTCTCATAAAATAAGACGTTGAAAACATTATATACATCATTAATGAATATTATGTTATGTAACAAAAAGAAATAGTTGTGTATACGAAATTGTATTTTTACCTTTGTAAATTTGTATACATAAGGCTTAGTCTAACTAATCCAATTCTTCTGTAACAAAGCTTTAGGAATATAGCCACTAAACCAAGATGCAATGAAGCATTGTAATGGAACTTGTAATTGTAATGGAATAAACACAAAAATGGAACCTAAGAATCAAAGAGTACTTGAAAACAAGGTGATGATGGATGATAACACAAAAATCAAAGCCCAACCATCTTTCTCCTCAAGCTTTGCCTTCACCAATCACCATAGCATAAGGCTAATTCCTTTTTGTTGCAACTAGTAAAGCTCTACTAATCTCTTAAGGAGCAGAGAACAAAAAAAAAACAGAGGAGGCATGCTCGGTTATGGCTGCAACTGCTACGTTTAGTCTTCTTTCCACTTGTTAACATATTTCAAGAAGGCACTAGCTGGGTTTTCATGAAGTGGAGCTCTTACACGGGTAGATCTCCTAACCACTGCTTCTTCCATTTCTATGTTGTGAGCAATGTCCTTGGTCCTCTTTTGTAGTGTAGAGCTACAAATCACAAGTTATTGCCAGGTTTTAAAGCCATGCCACAAAAACAAATTGAGACTTCGATATATGCAGTGTAAGGATAGAAAAAGTGGGCCTAATTTATATAATGCAGATTATGCAAAAGAGAAATGCTCTAAGCTAACCATATTCTGTCATAGAATTTCTCTAGTTGTATATGTAATGACAGTTCCCTCTCTCCTTTACGGTTTAGTGATTCCATCAATGCATCGAGCTGGGTTTCAAGAAACAAACACAAATTTGAACAAGATCTATACAATCAAATGATCAAACGAGGAAATGAACCATGTGGATTGATGATACCTCTTCCTTGGAGGTATAATAGCCCCATTCTTTAGAATCAGAATCCTCAATAAATATCCTTCCATTGCTTCGGAACCACCAGTACCTGTTGTAATCACGATCTTTACCCAAGGGGTTTGTGCGTATGACTATTTTCTCCATCTCTCTTTCATAATATTGCCTCTGCACGTAAGTAAAAAGTTCAGAGTTGATGGGTTAAAAAGCACACACGTGCATATATGCAAACAACTACGTATCGAAAGTAATTACTAGGGGAAGTACTAACCCTCTGTTCGGGACCCCTTCTTTCTGGAGTTCCTTTCTCATCTTCGCTTGCTGATTTTACCTCTTGCTTCTTCACCGATAATATTTCCTCCTCCTCCTCCTCCTTTGGTTCGATTTTTGTATCTGTCATCTGTCTTTTGTGCTTTCTCAGATAAACATTCCCCGTAATCCTATCGATACCATAAGAATAGTGACCTCCGAATGATCTGAAAGCGAAAAAGTTCTGTATATGTGTAAATAGGATAAGCCAAACCTTTTCTCTGCTTTTTCATTTTCTTGCGAAGAAACACACCCATTTTCCATCTTGCTTCCCTCTGCAGGGCTCTCTTTCTTTTTGCTGTCTTCACTGCTTTCTAGTACTTGTGGGATATGTTTCTTTTTCTCCAATCTATTATTGTCTAAAACTCCATTAGCTTCCTCGCCAGTTTTGGACCGTTCTTTCTCTTCTCTTATCTGTCGAGCCTCTGCCAATGCTTCTTCTCTTTTAGCAGCTCCAACAGCATGCCGTTGTTCAACAAGCTCATCAATTTCCCCCTTGAACTTACTTGTTTGTGTTATATGGTTCACTAATTCCCTTAAGATATTCAATTTTACAATGGGGTCTAATAGACCATAATGTCCACGTCTGATCGTTCCAATGTCAACGCACACATCAGGAGTGTCAACTGATTCCAAGAAATCACATAAATACTCTGTCCATGTGATCAGTGTTATCTGAATAAGAAGAAATAAAGCAACAAGTAGGCCATCAACCACAGAGAAAACATCAGGCTGGTGACCTACGACTTAATGTTGAGTGAGGATATTGTTAACTAAAGAGAATTTCCATGAGACGAAGATCTGACCTTTGACTTGCGACTCCTCCTCTGTAAAGCTTTGAAATTATCACTGCGTTCCTTGATGAGGAACCGGAATAGACAAGCATGCACTTCCATGATAAGAACCAAATTACTCTCCTTGTGGCAGACAGCATTCTCAAAGTCTTCAAGAGAAAAACGCCATAAATGCAGCTGCCTACCAAATGAGGTACAAAAGTCCCAGACCATAAGAAGATCCCCAACACACTCCATTGGAACACTAAAATCCTGTGAAGGAGAAGGACGTCGAGTGATATCAGCACCGTCGGGATCAGGTGGCAAGAGTGAATCTTCAATTGGATAATTGGTAGCCTCTTCCTCAGTCTCATTAACCTCTGGAAAAAAAACAACAAAGAATTATCAGTAGAAGCATATATAAGAAAAAAAAAATTATTTTATTCCATATATAAACATCATTTGATGTCATATTCCCAAGTAAACAATATTCTCCAAAAGCTCAAGAGAACACATATGGTTAATGGTGTCAGCTATAAACTGGAAAAGTAAATTATAATGCAAAGAAACTTTTCCCAAAATTAGGAAACATTGAATTGGAAAAGAGTTGCACAGCATCCAGGCAAAACTACCTCTATCTGTCTCCTCTGCAACATGTCTACCATTTTCTACTCTCTTTCTTTTTCCCTTTTCCCTCCCGATTTTATCTTCCTATAGTTTAGAAATGAGACAACACCGATTAGTACATAGACGAATTATAAGGCCCACAGTAATTATTGTATAGCGATGTACTTTTACATCTACCTGCTTCCTTTGCTGAACGAGTTCTCCATTCTGAAAGACATATTTGTTCTGCAGTTCATTGGGAATCTTTCTCGTGATTCCATGTGCTTTAGCCAGATATTCATTTACTACCCAAGGTATACTATGGCATGTGGAATCCCGAATGAAAGACTTGAGAAAATTTTTACTAAACGGAAACTTCTTCCATGATAGATCCTCCCCAAACAGCACTGCGTTCTCATTTATTTCTTTATCTTTGTCAAGGAAACCTACCTCAAACTGAGGTTTACTATCATCGTCAGTTAGTATCTTCAAGATTTTGCACTGATGCAATTCGCCATCCCTTTTCCCATACAACTCTGCACCAGCGAAAAAGAAGTTTTGCAACTCTGTCGCTAGTTTGTCAGCAAGATCTTTCAATGAGAGCGTACCTTTTCAAAATGGAAGAAAATAGTTAGAGATAGTGCTCATAGAAGAGAGATTTCAAGTATTAAGAAAATTTATCTTATACAAACAAATATGAACGTTGGAAAGGTAGTGCTAATTCGCAAATCTGACATAGAAAAACCAAAGTGGTAAACTGGTAATCCTGATGCACAGCCAAGGTGCACATTCTTAACTCCTTCCGCTGAAAGTGTACTCTATGTCAGGACCAGGAATTTTGACAGTCATAAATGTAACCAACCAGTACCATCCTATGAATTATAAAGGCAAATCTAACTTTAAAAGTGTGGAACTGAAGCTAGAGTTCTCTCAGATGGCTAATGTTCTGGGGTTCCAAAAAGATAAATGGATCATGGATGTTTCCACCCTCAAAAGACACTTAGACACACTCATATCTCAAAAATGAAAAAAAAAATCTAGGAAGGAGTTAAGAACTTACTGAATTGGATGATATGCAAAGCAGGTGCAACTAACTCTTTGGCCAGAGTTTGAACCTTCTTGCTTGCCTGTTTTTCTGAATCTAAGGCCTCCTCGTAGGTCAAGCCAGTTTTACCAGTAGATTTACAAGTCCAAACTCGGTTGCGATACTGATTGATCCTCTTTAAGTACAATCTAATTTATGTTAAGCAGACAAATATTTCTGACACGGTTGTGCACTGTTAACCATCAACGCCCAAGCGTATAATGGAAAATAAGTATAAAGGTTGTTCTAAAGCTTATTTATTTTTCTTCTTAACTGCACACATAAGAAGAATGCAAATACTGGAACAGCTATAGAAGAAGGATACGGATAATCTCGAAAAATCTCCTTTGTGACACGAACTTGATAAACAAGTTCATCTGGCGACAAGTCCTCTGGGGGCTCCAGTAGTTTATGTGACTTCTTTTTTAGTAGAGGCATCCTTCCACTAACAAAGAGCCCTATAGTGTTAAAAAGAAAAAAACTTGAATGGTCTATAAGTTATTATTATCAAAGTCACTTTCAGTGAAATCATAGTTAGAAGTCACAATTGATTTCAAAGTAGGAAAATGCAAACAACCCATAACACATCACATAAAAGCTTATAAGATGACACTATTGTTAAGTAGACTTAAAAAAAAAATCAAATACGTCAATACAGCCCCACTTGATAAAAAAATCAAACATTACCTTCACATAGCCCTAGAGCTCGTTCTAATTTCAACTCTGATTCGAAAGCAAATGGGACTTGTGAGATCATGTGGAAAGAAAAAAGGAAAAAAACAATGAAAAAAGTGTTGAAAAAAGCAATGCAGAAAGCGAGATAGTCATTAAACCCTAGAACTATAGTATCCCAGTCAAATTAAGAAAATATCTGAAACCACAGGACAAAATTTTACAAATTCTTTTTACCAGTTCAAAGCAATAATCTAAGAAACTAAACAAAACTGAGGAATCAACCTCACACACCAAAGATCGATAGAAATAATCAACTATCATGCAACAGTTTCTGAGAATCCAGAAAGCCAACCAAAACGCGTAACCGACAGGAAATAAACAGCCAAAAAGCATAACAACGATGAGACTAACAACAACAACAACAATCAAAACAAAAAACACTCAAAAAAAATTCGAAACCAATACAATCAAAATCACAATGAAGAAAGCAGAATCACAGATAACAAGAGGATCGATGTTCCCGCCACAACAATAAATAAACAATTGGAAAAAAAAAGAACTCAAAATACTACAGTGAAATTAAGAATGCGCGTCGTCGAGAGAGATAGGTGTCTCTCAAGGAACGTACACAGTTGTTGAGATCTCTCGCTCGCTTGCTCTCTGTCTCTTTCTCTCTCGCTCTCAGCTGTTTTTGGTCGTCGTCCTTCCTTATGGGAATGACGAAAAACTTAATATGCGATTTAGAAGAAGCCCCCACACTTTTTTGTTTATATATATTTTGTATACGCTTTTTTTAACAGGTGTATTGTTGTTGTTTCGAGCCCTTTATACATTGGGTAAGCCCCATAAGTTAATTTTAAGGTATACTGGGCCTTATGCCTTGTAACTTGGGCCTTTAAGGCTTACTACAATATTATAAAGTGATAAAATGAACTACAATGTAATGAATCTTGAGTTACTTAAAAAGTGTAGAGAAAGACACAAAAATGTTACAATACTTCTCGTTCAAGTTTGAGAACAGCCATGAAAGCTTCTTGAGGTACATCTACTCTACCTATGGCTTTCATTCTCTTCTTACCTGCTGCCTGTTAGAGATTAAAACACATTTTAAGGAACGCAGAAGCTGTTGGATACAATCATAAATTCGCCTTTATCGAGATATACCTGTTTCTTAAGAAGCTTCTTCTTCCGAGAAATATCTCCACCTGAATGAATTATAGTAAAGAGCTTATGCTTAAAAGGTTAAAGAGGTTTGATATGAAGTCAGGTGATGGCTAGTTCATGCTTTTATGAAAGGAGAAAGAGAAGAAAGGGAAATGTGTAGCTACCATAACATTTAGCCAAAACATCTTTTCTGATTGCTGAGAGTGCTTCACTTGCAATCACCTTAGATCCTATACAAGCCTGCAAGTAAAAGAATATTTCAAACAGGAACACAATTCACAAGAACCAAGTAATCACAAGTTAAGGTTTATATTTTATAAGCTCAGGAGAAGAAGATTCAAGATCCAGTCCATTTTTATGTACATCAGTCCCTCGACGAAGATTTCAAGCTTTATAGAAAACTTGTGTCCATCAACTTACTTTGGTTATCAGTAGGATGAATCAAAAAACATTTCAAAACAAGAAGAGGGAAACATATCTGACCTGCACAATTTCCATGTGGAGAAGACCCAAGAAACCGCATCTGAAGCCAAAACCCATGGCACTTGAAGTTTCAGGTTCAAACTGCAGGATAAAAACCAGGTTGAGGGCAAACCTATAGATGAATTAAAGCTATTCTAATTGTTTTTAAACCTAGTGAATGTCATGAACAAAGATACATATAATAGAGGACTGTAATCCATAGACCAGTTCTTTGCACAAAAAGAAACTTTACTTTCAAATTCGAAGCATACCAAGCATAACTATACATTGACTAAGTAAGCATACGAAGATCATGTCTGCTTCCACAACCATAAGAAACAGGTTGGATCTTGGATGTGTATAGACTATTAGCAGGATTAAGAAAGTTTTGGATAACCCAACAGTTTAGTTAACATTGCTCTAGTTTATGTTTTGTTTTGTTGTTGTCAGATATTTCCGAACTTATTTATTGTCATCGTTAGGGGTTACGAGAAGATCAACGGCTTGATTATTTCCTTCAAATCAACGGCTTGATATGGAACATAATCAGGAAAATACACGTGTCCTAATGAATATGAAACACGTGTCACAGAAGAAGTGGTCTACGTTAGTGAAACGAGGAGATTAAAGAGAGAGAGTAGGAGAGAAGAGAACATTTCATTATTAACCCTAAGCCCCTTTCTCTCGCTATCACCTCAGTCATGGCGAGTAGGCGAATCTTATCATCGCTTCTCCGATCATCATCAAGCAGATCTACTTCTAAATCATCCTTAATCGGTAGCAGAATCCCTAGGCTTTCATCACCTGGTCCGGCGCATCGTATTGCTCCATGTGGGACTCTGCTCGGCCGAGTCGCGGAGTATTCAACCTCTGCCCCGGCTAATCCAGATGCACCATCTTCTGCTCCTGCTAAGGGTGAGGCGAAGAAGACCTATGATTACGGTGGTAAGGGTGCGATCGGGCGAGTTTGCCAAGTCATTGGTGCCATTGTTGATGTGAGATTTGAAGATCAAGAAGGATTGCCTCCGATTATGACATCTCTGGAGGTGCAGGATCATCCCACAAGGTTAGTGCTTGAGGTGTCTCATCACTTGGGTCAAAATGTCGTCAGGACAATTGCTATGGATGGTACTGAAGGTCTCGTCCGTGGAAGACGCGTTCTCAACACTGGCGCTCCAATCACTGTAAGTTGTTTCTCTGCATAGATCCTTTTACCTGGATCAGCCTTTTTTAAGTGTAGATCTATAAATTCGTTAATTGAATTTTGCGTTAGTCCCAGTTTGACTTTGCCCAATTACACCTTTTTACTTCTTCAAACGTCTCTTCATTTCCAGAGAAATCTCTGTACAGATGATCTTGTCAATTTGAATTACTAATAATTTCTTTTGATGGTATATATGACTTTTGGCTTGTTCTCACTTTTAAGGTCCCTGTTGGAAGAGCTACCCTTGGACGTATCATGAATGTTCTTGGAGAACCAATTGATGAGAGAGGCGAAATTAGTAAGATTTTGTAGCCTCACTTAATCAATGTCGCAGTTTCTGCTAGCTGTCATGACAATATTTTCTTGCTTTTTCAGAGACCGACCATTACTTGCCTATACACAGAGATGCTCCAGCTTTGGTTGATCTAGCCACTGGGCAAGAGATCCTGGCCACTGGTATTAAGGTAGATTCTGGACCCTATCTCAGCTCTGTTCTCACAGGTCACGTTTGATGTCTTTCGTGTTCTCAGCTTTTTATCTTCTTTTCTTCTTTCCAGGTTGTTGATCTCCTTGCTCCTTACCAAAGAGGAGGAAAGATTGGTCTTTTTGGTGGTGCTGGTGTTGGGAAAACTGTGCTTATTATGGAGCTCATCAACAATGTTGCTAAAGCCCATGGTCTGTTTGGCAGAAGTAGTTCTTGTTGTGTTACTCTATGTTTCAATTTATTAATTGGTGCTTCTTTTGAAGAACAGGTGGTTTCTCTGTCTTTGCTGGTGTTGGAGAACGAACCCGTGAGGGAAATGACTTGTACAGAGAAATGATTGAAAGTGGTGTCATCAAGCTCGGCGAGAAGCAGGTTAATTTTGATTCATATTTCCTTTTCCTGCAAATGGCGATTGATTGATCTTTATTGCTCAATTTTCTCTGTTTTTCCTGTCTTAACAGTCTGAGAGCAAATGTGCTCTTGTGTACGGACAAATGAATGAGCCCCCGGGTGCTCGTGCCCGTGTTGGATTGACTGGTTTGACTGTTGCAGAGTATTTCCGTGATGCCGAAGGTCAAGATGTCTTGCTTTTCATTGACAACATTTTCCGCTTCACTCAGGTGTGCCTTGTTATTTCCTGCTGTGTATATTACTCAGCGCCTGTATGCTATATATGCATGAGCAGAGTAGATTGCAAATTTAATTAGGTGTACTCTCTTGTGTAGGCCAACTCTGAAGTGTCTGCTTTGCTTGGTCGTATCCCGTCTGCTGTGGGTTACCAGCCAACTCTGGCTTCTGATCTTGGTGCTCTTCAAGAGCGAATCACAACCACAAAGAAAGGTTCTATNCGTATCCCGTCTGCTGTGGGTTACCAGCCAACTCTGGCTTCTGATCTTGGTGCTCTTCAAGAGCGAATCACAACCACAAAGAAAGGTTCTATCACCTCAGTCCAAGCCATCTATGTCCCTGCTGACGATTTGACAGATCCTGCTCCTGCTACAACTTTTGCTCACTTGGATGCCACAACTGTGCTGTCAAGACAGGTGTGGCTTCGTCTCTCTTAAATGCATTCTTTTCAAAATATATCTGTGTAATGCTTCATTAGACTAACATCTTTATATGTTTTATTTCCGATGTGAAGATTTCTGAGCTTGGTATCTATCCAGCTGTGGATCCTCTGGATTCAACATCCCGTATGCTGTCGCCTCACATTCTGGGTGAGGAACACTACAACACTGCTCGAGGTGTACAGAAAGTGCTACAGAACTACAAGAATTTGCAAGATATTATCGCCATTTTGGGAATGGATGAGCTAAGTGAAGATGATAAACTGACTGTTGCTCGTGCCCGTAAGATCCAGAGATTCTTGAGTCAGCCATTCCATGTCGCTGAAATCTTCACTGGTGCCCCTGGGAAATATGTTGACCTTAAAGAAAACATCAACAGTTTCCAGGTATATTTGCATTCATCATACAACTTTCTTTTCTCAACTCGTCATAGTTGTTTGTTGCTGTATATTAGCTTACACATAACTGTTGCAGGGTCTACTTGATGGTAAGTACGATGATCTTCCTGAACAATCGTTTTACATGGTTGGTGGCATTGATGAAGTGGTTGCAAAGGCAGAGAAGATCTCCAAGGAGTCAGCAGCTTAAGAGCTTTGATTCATATCTTTCGTCATCTTAATACTTCTCTTCTTCTTTTGTTGACAATAACGAAAACCAAAACAAAACAAAACCAATGCTTTAGATTGTTCTGCTGATGCATTGGCGATTCCAATCATTGTGAGTGTGATAGATAGTACGGAGAAAAAACAAATCCATTCATTTAGAGTTTTTGTCTTGAAATAAAGGAGACATGTGTTGATGTTTTCTATATCATCACATTTGTATTCAAGTTTTCGTATTAAGGAAAGTGTTTACTTACATTTTTTTAATACATATTCCTCTTCTGTATCTATACTCTCTTTGATTCTTACAAATGCAGTAACATAAGTTACTTTCTACAGACATTATTCTGCTGTACATTCTTCTCCCTCAAGTAGTCTTCAAAAAGTTCTAGAACTGCTACTGTATAATTGAAATCCACAAGATATATAGTCCAAACTAAACACACAAATCTCAAGTTATATTTAACTAGGTTAAAAGGAAGAAAATGAAATCTCATTATGTAAATTTTTACTGTCGTTGTGGAAGATAACGTTCCTTAGATAAGCCCACTAATATTTAACAAGAAAAAGTAAGAGTAGTTTCTTCCTCGTCCAAGTCAATTTGCAACTTGTTCAAGTCGCTGTATGAATTGAAATACGAAGCTTCATGGAGCTTGACGTTGTGATAACTGCCGAACTTGACCTTTATATTCTTGTTTTTGGAGAAAATAAGAAGTTTTGACACTTCAAAATCCACTATGAGTTCACTTTTGTCGGCTTTTCACTCTCTATTTATACACTAGTAGTAGTGGTCGGTACATGAGAGAGTAACAAATGACAATGAAGAAAACAACACAAGTTTATCTTTTTCTAACTTTACTTGTATGTGTATCCTTTCAGGTTCGTGTCACAGAGGCTAGATTAATATGTAAGTCTGTTTTTATTTCTAAAAACGTTAAGTAATATACTTATACTATCTAGTGTAAACAATTTTTGCGGTATTTTATTTTAACTCATTTGTGTTACAAGTTCGTCGTATGCCCACACCACACTCCATAGCATGTGGAGGTCCTCCTCGTGCAAGTCAAGTTATGGGACAAATCAAAAAAGCTTGTAGAAGAGTTCCACGACCTCCTCCTCCCTTTAAGATTCGAGACTAATATGGAAACTATACACTCAGATTCGACCAACATAAGCCCATAACGGATATAACTGTTTGGTTTTGTAACCAAATATTATTGTTTTGTTATGTTTTATTATGTGTTAAAGTAAAAATATATATATATGAGAAATTTAAATGAAGAAACCCAAAATAAAAAATTCTTATATTGATTCATAATTATATATATGAATTACTTGGCTGTAATTGTTCTATCTTTAATTTATAAACCACCCATGAAATTCATAGTCAAAGATCGAAGCTTTGTCAGTGAGTTGATTACATCAAAGAAATTTAAAAAAAAAAAAACAAATTTTTAGGCAAGGAAGAAGATATCATCAGTCATCAACAGAAGATATTGAAGAATCTTGAGAGGAGCGTTTCTGAAATTCAATTGAGGAAGTCTCAGTTCTCTTACTCTACACAACCCATTTCCATCTCGGGTTATAATCCGACCCGAATACACTTTCCTAAACAAATACACTGAGCTCCCGGTATTAGATTCCGGCGACGGATTGATTTTTGTCTTGTACATTGTCCATCCGTTTGAAGCCAATGCATGAGCAAAAGTCTCCATTGATTCAATTCGTTTGTTAGCAATTCTTGAAAAGAGAGAAACAGAGCAGCAATCCCAGTTGCTTATGGATCCGGAAGAGGAAGAGGAAGATGAAGAGGTTTCTACGGCGGAGGAGAATACGAGCTTGAATATGCCATTAGAGAGGGAGACGAAGGATCGGAGGTGGGAGAGAGATGATGCGGAGAGAGATGGAAATGAGAGCATTACGGCGTCGTTTGGAAGAGACCATGAGAGAGACGACGATAACGACGCTGATGAGGACCACGTCGAAGGATGCGAAGACGAAGAGAAAGGCGCTGGCGATTCAGATTCTATTTGAGGGAATGAGAATATGATGTGAGATAGTGATGGTGTTGGGTACAAATCCATACCTAGATCTCTGACGATTGTAGCTAATCTATAAGTGTCTGAGATCAATTCTTGTGTTGGAACGAAGTAGAGCAATGGAGTTTTGGAATTTCTCGTGTTCTTGTTGTTCTCGGATCTCGATTTGGTTTTTGATTGTTTGTAAGAGCTTAGGATTTGACGAATGCTGGTTTCTCCTTCTCCGTCGTAGTCTCCGTCGTCTGTGTCGCCGGGATTATGAGTGAGATCTAAAGTCTCGTGGAGAAGAAGAGAACGAGCTAGCTTTAATGGAAGCATTTCTTCTATCTTTACGATTTCGACTTCGTTGTCTGGTTTTGCTTTTTATTCCCTCTTTAGGGTAGATTTACAATAACCAAACATAACCGGTCGGTTATAATTTAAAAATATACTCTATTAAGGTTGGTTAAGTCGGTTCAGTTCGATATAAATTCATGTTCCGTCAAGTCATATTTTAGCAAGTTTCTTATTAAGCGCAGAGCAGAGCTTTCGATTCTTCTACCATGGCGGCTTCTACTACATTAGTGTCTATGGTTTGTGATTCCTGCTTCTTTTCTCTTTCGTTTCTGTCTAACTTACTCTGCTCTTCCCTTATTTTCTAGGGCTTTCTAGTTCACCATCCTCTGTCAACGTGTTTGTGGTTTAGGTTTCGTCTATTTTGGGTTTAAATCACTAATTTATTACTTGCATTACGTTCGATTTCTGCGTTTCATATTATTTTGATGGTAATTTTGTGTCTGTTCATTCTTCTAGTCTTGTTTGAATTTTTCGATAGTGTACGTTTGAGTTGTTCATAACTTGAATTACTCAGTTCTATAGTTTGAACACCTTTTTTATTTTGTTGTTTGAAAGTTAATCATAGTTTGAGCACTAACTAATAAAATCTTGTGTTGATTGACAGGCACATGAAAGAAAAGTTGAGAATCTGAGAGCTTTTATGGTGAATTTGGCGAATTCGAGAGGCTTTTTGTTACCTAAGACTAAACTATTTGAACAGAAATTATTAGATTTATGCTTATCATGTACTCCTGATCATCCTACTTATGCCTCTGTATGTAATGAAAATATGACATCTCTTATTTGCTAATATACACACATTACCATATCTTTGTTGTGTTCTTCTAACTGTATAAATTTGTTTCAGATGATATTTGATGCTATCATGGATTTGAATGAACAAGGTGGCTCATGTGAAGAAGCTATATCTGAGTTTATAAAGTCCAAGTACAAGAACTTGCCGTTTGGTCACAGGAGTTTGCTCAGTCATCATTTAGCTAAGCTTGTGGAGAAAAAAGAGATACTTTGTGACTGCAATAAATTATGTTACTCTCTCCCCGGTGAGAAGAAGACTGTTGCCTCCACTGATTCTGAAAGAAAGAGCGATGTGGCAACGGTGAGGACTAATGATCAGAGTTTGACTGAATCTGGAGCCACTCCCAGACGTAAAGCATCTTGTAGCATTAATGTTACTGATGTAAGGCAGAGAGAAGATAATGGTGTCAAAGATTCAATTGTTGAAACTCTTAGGAAAGAAGTGATTTCTGAAGAACCAGAAATGACTCTAGGAAATAGTGAGACTGAAAGTTGTAAGATTGCAGCAAACAGTGAAGTAGTTGTTCTATATGAGCAAAATCATGTGTTGATGGAAGAGTCGGGTAAAGAAGTAAACGAAACAAGCTCAAAACAGAGAAAAGTGTGTGAAACATCTAACAAGGTTAAAGAAGCATGTGTGGAAGTGAAGAGTGAAGCATATAAAAGACTTTCAGAAAGCCAATACGAAGCATGCAGCAATATCATTGCTTTAGAGTAAAGCTCTTTATCCCTTTTTTGCGCTTTTTCTATTCATCTTTAACTTAGCTTTAAAGTTTTTCATGTTTCTCTTTGGTGATTGGGAAAATAGGAAAATGTTAAAGCAGTGCAGAGAGAGAGACAAGCAGAACAAAACTGTTTCAGATATTGATGATGTTTATCACTTGCCTTTATCAATGGTGATAATAAACATCCCTGTTACTTCATGTTGCTGATAAAAGAACTGGTCCTGAGTCTTTTTTCATTATTATTTACAGGGAAGCTGCAAAGAACTGTGGAAGGCTGTCCAAAAAATACAAAGACAGCTATTTGAGATCATTGATTCGTGCAATGAAGGCGTTGTTCCAAATTCTGAATCTCAAGGATGTGAGGATCCCAATATGATTACTCCTTGTGAGAATGATTCTCAAAAGAAACCACAGGTAAAGGAAATGAGAAAGAAAAGACTTAGACACATAGGAACACCAGCAGTGAGGAAATCGCCTCGCTTCCGACTTTGAAACTCATTTTGGGAGATCTAGATTTCTTATTAAGGTTAGGTTGTATCATTATATCTACATAAATCATGAAGAATTGGCATGTTTCTCATATAAATCTCTAACGAAATTACAAGAATTTCTCTACCAATGGAGACATTGATGCTAACCAACTATTAACATTCTACAATCTTTTGTTACTACTAAGAACCAAGAATGAGTTAAGAGAACACATCTCTCTTGCACATCACAGTACACACAAACAACTCTTATTCTCTTCCGTTTCTACCCCTGTGGAGCAAAACTCCAATTCAAGAATGGTTTCTGTTCAGGCTGATCCTGGAAGGAAGTGAAATAATCAGGCTGATACAAGTACTGGGGGACAAAAGCATCAGTCTGTAACTGTAACAACTCCATGGAACCACCAAACATTGAAGT
Source organism: Leavenworthia alabamica (assembly GCA_000411055.1). Classification (NCBI taxonomy): domain Eukaryota; kingdom Viridiplantae; phylum Streptophyta; class Magnoliopsida; order Brassicales; family Brassicaceae; genus Leavenworthia; species Leavenworthia alabamica. Next base: position 231,829 of record KE156513.1, read on the forward strand.
ATTATCAAAAGCCTCCAAAGCATCTTCAAGCTCTCCCCATTTAGGCTCGCTTTGAATCTCAGGTGACACTACATGACCACCTGAGCTACTTGAATCATCCTCTTGCAATGTATGATAAGCTGAATCTAATGAATCAAAAGGCGATGATGATTGATCAGCCATGGTCGTTTTCTCATCTGTGGGGAAATACTTCTCCATGGTTCCTTTCTTGTTGTATATTCGACATAAAACCCAATCATCAAGCTGTTTCATAACAAAATCCACAAACAACAAAGTTAATAATACACTAACAACAAACATCATCATAATATTTTACAAATCACAAGAACATACTCGTAGGTTGTTGTGTTTTTTGTGAAGAGAAGAAGCTGATCTATCAACATTAGCGAGACGATACTCATGCATTATCCAATTTGTTTTAACCCCTTTTGGTGCTTTACCAGCGTAGAAGACGAGTGCTTTCTTTATACCTAAAGTCTTTGGTTTACCGATTGGTTTATCAGCTCCAGTAGCTTTCCAATAACCGGATCCTGCTGCCCGGTTAGGACGCGAACCGTTTGGATATTTCCTGTCTCTTGGTGAGAAGAAGTACCACTCTTTTTCTCCATACATAGACATCTCTGAAAGAAGAAGAACAACAAATCTTAGTTAACAACGATTTACAAGGCTTTCTCAAAATGATTAGAAGCCTCTATTGATTATTACCAGGAAGCTCCCAAGGATTGAACTTATAGAGATCAATTTCTGTAATAACCGGAGCTGAGATCTGCTCCGATGCGCATTTCCGGCATAAGTAGAATTTCACGAGCTCTTCGTCCGTTGGATGGAATCGGAATCCAGCTGGTAAGTTTAACTCTGCCTTCATTCTCTTCCTTTATCTAGCTCTTCTTCTTCGTTGGTTAAAATTCAAAGTCTTTCAGCTAGATCTGGGTTTTATTTTCTTCGTCTGCTCAAGATTGTAATCGAGGAAATAAGAGTATGAGAAGATGATGGCTTTATAAGGACGAATAAATCGCCGAAATTTAATTTTGAATAAAAATTAAAATGACACGAGGGGGCTTTCAAGCACGTGCGGCTTTACTAAACCGTTTTCTTTTCTAAGCTGACCGCAGCCACGTGGACTTAATTTATTGGATCGTCGACTTGTGCAAGGCATGATGTTGTCATTGCTTACGTCACCTTCATCCTTTGTAGATTGTTGACTGAACCTTATTAATCTCCTGGTTCTCAGTGTACCGTATGCCTTTTCTCAGCAGCCACTACTTTTATTATATTATACTACAGAAAAATCAACATTTTCTTGTGGGGTGGAAGTTGTGGTCACGATTTGTGATTGGATAGTTAGATAAAATTACGGTGAGCTTTTCCGTAGCAGATTAATTTCCTCTTTGAGCTAAGCTTGCGTCATAATAGATGACGTCATATAACGTTACAGTCGCCAATCGCAATCGTAGGATTTTATTTTATGACGTTATTTTTTTGTTTGGGTCGAAATTTCCTTATACTATTTAAAATAAGACTTGTCGAATAATATTATTTGTATCTGATTGACCAGTAATATAATAAGTCTAATACAAATGTTCATGGAAAAAAAAAAATTGTTGACCAAAAAAGGAATGCAAAATTTCAATCGTTAGTTAATTCAATCCTTGAAAAATAACGAATTTAAAATTCATAAATTTGATTTGTTATGGTTTAAAAATGCTTATATTTTAAAATATTTAAATGAAAAGTTGAGGATCTGAGGTAAATGACGTGGCCTTGTTCCCCATTTTGTGATCATCCTATTATATATGTAAATTATTATGTGTCTATTCTACCTTTTAATTTTTTTAATTTTTAATATGGTAAGGACTTATTAATAAAATCTCATGTTTTATTTAATTAGGTTAAAAGGAAAAAAAAACTTTATATTTTTTTCCCATAATAAAATTCAGATAAATTGAATCTGGACTTGAACTGAATTTTATTATAAAGAGAAGTCGACTTTATAGTTTAAGTCGATGTGTGAATTGAAAAACGAAGCTTCGTGGAGCTTGATGTTATAGCGGCCGAACTTGACCTATAGATTTGTAATGGAATATTACCTTTTTTGTTTGTCGTTTTCAAAATTTAATATTCAAATTTTGGATAAGAAGGAGACCTCGTTGTCGGAAGTTAGAACCTAGAGCTAACAACAATTAGTATAATATATATAATATTCTCTATTCACATGACTACTTGTCTTATACATTGATGTATACATCTATATATATAACAAAAGTCAAAATAATTAATATACAAAATCCGTTTCAAACCATGAATTATAGTTTAATTGAAACGTTTAAGTATTTTTGAATTAATGAAAGATCTTACTAAGAAGCTTTCAGTTACCTTCTGTAGAGCAGCTCATAAGGCTGGTGCTATTACTGCAGTTGTATATATAGACTAAACAAGAGCTGATGACCTTGTTCAATTGAAAATCAATGATAGGTTTGGAGCAGAGTTCTTAACATGGGATCGCTCTCTGGGACAATGTCAGACAATAATCAATCAAGTGAACTATGGAACCTATCTTGTTTTGAAGTTATCAATGGAAGACTTCTAACTCAACAGCAAATAAAAGAGTGATCATTCTTAATTCAGACCAAAGCTTGTCTGAACCAAAAGTGATAGATTCATCATTCATAAACCAACTAACTTTAAACAGCCAAAACACCTGAGCCAACTTCTACTAGACTTAGCTACCGATTATACAAGTTTTAAAACCCTAAGAAAGATCATCGAAGAGTGTTCCACTACAATGTAAGAAAACATAATGTTAAGCACTTGCAGAAGACAAACACAAGTGAGGAAGAGAGATGTGTATACCTGATCCACGCTTAGAGAGATACCTGCAACATATAATAATCTCGTCAACATGACTATGTTACTAACAGATGAGTGATGGTGAATGGTTAAAAGCAAAAATTTACCTTTCTTGCCATGTAAAGTTTTACCATCCTTGACATAGAACTCACGAATGTCAATCCAAATCTTCCCGTTCCAGTTCCTTACAGAGACTCTCCTATTCTTAGATATCTGAATGTACACCAAATAAACCATCATAAACCCTAATCTGAGCAAAACCCATTAACTAAATTCAGAACTTGATCGCTACCCTAAACCTCAGTGTCACTAGAGTATAAATGAAATGCTAAAGAAAGAGACAGAGTGAGAGTAGATTAACATTGCAGACGACGATGTCGTCAGCCTCGTCGGAGGACTCGGTTGGCTTTGCAACTTTCTTAGCCGGTGCGTGGGCTTCAGATTCATCATCTGATCCTCTGACTCCCTCGTCTTTTCTTTTTCCTCTGAACGACATTTTTACCAACTGTTAAAAAAAGCAGACCTAGAAAGCTCTCTGCTCGCGTTTAGAGAGATCCTGGAGGAAAATGAAACGCCATTTCTACTCGCGATTTTTTGTAATGCGTTTACCGATGGGGGCGGGTATGATAAAAATATAACTGTGACAGCTGTCATATTATAAACGCTTTTTAGTTTTTCTAAACGCCAATTTGAGAAAACGCGCGGCTAATCATAAAACGTGGGCGGAGCTTCTAGCTTTGGCCTCCTCTGTTGTTTTGCAGTTGGTACCGGAAAACAAAAAAAAAAGATTTTGACTTGGTTTGAAATCGAAAAGCCCTAGACGAATCTCTCACACTTCTATAACTCGATGGGGAATTTATTCGTGAAGAAACCAAAGATCACGGAGGTTGATCGAGCGATTCTATCTCTCAAAACCCAAAGGCGCAAGCTTGGTCAATATCAGCAACAGGTTCTTCATTCCCTCGCTTTTGATCTTCCCATTTCTAGGCCTTGATCGTGCTTGAAAGTATAGTAGTTTGATTCACCATAGGTCATTGTGAGTAATAATGCATATTAAACCATTAAAGGTATCTACTTTCTGAGGTTTTGGTTTAAACCATTAAAGCTAGATTAGATTTACTCGTTAAACTGGTGATGAAGTTGTCTTCAGAATCTGTCTTTGATTCTTATGTCATGTTTATTATAGTTAGTGTGAGTTATTATATGGCTGATGTAACTGGAATACCAAATGCTGTTTTGTTTCTGAACCAATCTTTTTAGCTTGAGAAAGTAATTGAAGCTGAAAAGCAAGCTGCAAGAGACTTAATCCGTGATAAGCGAAAAGATAGAGCTTTGTTAGCTTTGAAGAAGAAGCGAACACAAGAAGATTTATTGAAGCAAGTTGATCAATGGGTTATCAATGTCGAACAGCAAGTAAATTTACTTTGATCCCTTCTTAGCATCTCACTATTTAACATTGCATATATAAACAAACACATGTTCTTAACCTGTCATTATGAATCAGTTAGCAGATATCGAACTTACAAGCAAACAGAAAGCAGTCTTTGAGAGCTTAAAGCAAGGTAATAGTGCAATTAAAGCGATTCAAAGCGAAGTCAACCTTGATGATGTTCAAATGCTAATGGATGACACTGCTGAGGCCAAGGCTTATCAAGACGTGAGTTATGAATCATGTGTCACATTGGCCTAGCTTCTCCTTATTTGTTTCTTGAGTATTCTTTTGCTTTACCTAACTGTTAAAGACTTGCGATTTTAGGAGCTAAGTGCCATATTGGGTGAGAAACTATCAGCAGAAGATGAAGAAGAGATTTTAGCAGAATTCGACAACCTAGAAAGTCAAGTATGTTACATACAAACATTTCTTGCCTTATAATCTTCTTGAATGGAGTGAATTGTGATGTTTACGTATAATGCTTGTTTGTTTTGAAGCTCATTGATGAAGATATGCCTGAAGTGCCGAAGACAGAGCTCATACCTGAAGAAGCTGAAACACTAGATCTCCCTGATGTGCCAACAAAAGCACCAGTGGCTTCCAATGTAGAAACCATTCCAACAAAGAGAAAAGGTTTGTGATGTTTAACAATTGCTTCATACAAAGAACCTTAAAAACTCAGAGACATGGTTTTGTTTGTTGCAGTTGTTGAAAAACCTATGGAAGCTTGATGCAGATGAGAAGATTCTGATCTACTACAACATAGCCATGTATTATTATCATTATTCTTTGGACACTTTTGCTTCTAAGCAATTGAAACTCCTTGTGTATTTTTTTTTCTTACTTTTGTGAAATGATTGGTAAATACTTATGAATGATTTTATTGTTTCTGAAACCAATTCAGACTCTTTGACTTGGAAATCAACCAATTCTGTAAGAATCAGTTTTTTTTTGTTCTTTGGTATATAATTTTCCTCTTTTCAAAGTGAAATCAAAGCTTCAAATTCTGTGTGTAAATGTGGAAAAATGTCAAAATGTCCAATATTGGAATCCATTTTTTTCAAATTTTCTAAACTAAAAATATATTCTAAATTGCTTTTAAACCAAACCGACCGTATTCGACTTTTTAAGCTCACAGAGCTGTATCACAATTCAGACCGTATAATCTGTCTGGGTTTTGCAAAGCTTTATAGGGTTTAAGCGATAGAGCTCTGTGAGCTTCATTTGTTTTAGACGGATTTGTCTGCAAATTCTCCAGGTACCCACCAACCTGTTCTGTTTTTATTATTCGTAGAAGAAATAAGATCCATAAAATTTCTATGTATTGATTGAATTTTTGGGTGTTTGCGGCCATAGATCTCCGATATGCATGTAAAGTGTTTGCGGAAATGCCTCAAAAATGGTTGATTTAAATTCTATGACAGTTTAGTTTCATAGATCTCGTCCCCAATTTTGGTTTCGAGTTTTTAGATTTCCTTCTCTTTTGGTTGTAGTTCACTCAGAATCCTGTGATTGTGGTTCCATTTTCGCAGTGCCTTAAGGTTTCACAAGTAAAATAGACACGAAATTTCCCAGCTTCATATGATGATCTTAGTTTATTTCACTTCATCTGCTCATTATAGATCCTTGAGTTTGAACAACTTCACTGTTTATGCTTTGATATTTCACTCCTAAATTCATGTAACAGAGCAGAAGCTGATATCTTCCTTTTTTCGCTTTGTTCTGCTTCAGATATTCAGAAGCTTATCCGTGAGTTGAGATGGCAACAGAGCAGACTGAAATTGAAGATCAGTCAAGCCAGACAAACCAAGTGACTCCTGGTTTCATAGGAGCAATTGAAGAACAATACAAGAAACTCAAAGATCATGCACAAGCTTATCCATATGTTTGGGGTTCTTATACTGTTGTTTATGGCGGTCTTTTCCTTTGGACAGCTTATAGATGGAGGAAACTTAGGAGAACCGAGGATCGAGTGCGTGGTCTCCAGGCTAAACTTCGGAAACTCGTTGAAGATGAACAATCAGCTATAACAGCTTCTAAATCAGTAGACAAGTCTTCTTCAAGTTCTGACAAGACAACACCTTAAACTGGGTAAGTTTAAAACTATTGTCTCTGTTCTGTTTTCTCACAATAATTTTGTTATTTATGTACATGTATGAAAAAGAGAGAACGCTGATATGCTAAAACGCTAAAGAAGGCTATGTTAAGCGTTCTTGTAGGCTATAAACAGAGCAAGGCTGAGAAACCAATTATTTATTTTGCGTTTGCGTTTCAATACTCAAATTGTAACTTATAGCATCAACGAAGGCTTTACAATCATATCTTCTCAGGTGCATCGGAAAAAAATCGCAGACTTTGTATATGTTACAAGCCTTAGATACAAGAATCATGCATCACCATGAATGTTTTACTCTCCATCATTAGATCAACACACTAGTAATTTCATCATCTTCTTCTTCTTCAATAAACTCGAGTGATTCACCGTAATACTCATGAGCATCTCGTCTAACAATGGCTGATAAACTCATTTGGCCATTAGATTCAAGACCTAGGACTAAAATCTTAAAGGAGGATCTATCAGGCTCATAACCAATAGAGTGCATAAAGGTATAACAATCCATGACAAGATCAAACAGTTTATGATTCAGAAGAATCGTCAAGAGAGTGTTGAAGCATTCAATGTCAGCTATTAAACCATTTTCTGATTTCATATAAGAGTAAATATAATTGACTTCTTCGATCAAATTATTATCTGCCATTACTGTGATCATATCTGTGTATAATCTCACCTGAGGTTTGTACCAATACTCTTTTCGAATCTCTTCAAAAACCTAAATATGATTCAAAAATTGAGGGATAGAACATATCTAAAAAGCATGATGATGATGGCAAGAGAGGAATAGAGTGTGAAGTGACGAACCTTGAGAGCTAGAGAGCACTCGTTTTGGCGTATAAGTTCTCTGAGAACAGCGACCATATCAAATTTCAGGAGCCGATGGAATTTGGAATCGATTACACGATCAAGCAGAGGTGAGGAGGAAGAAGACGGAAGAGGATTAGCTCGCTTTAGGGCTTGAACAGCTTGAATAGCTTCTATACTGAGCATTCGACCTCTCTGCAATGGTTTCCTGTTCTTGCTACGGTCCCTCATCTTTATCACCATAGCTCGCCGGAGAATCGGATTCCGATTGCTACGTACCATAAATTTGAGACGAAGAATCTCCTCTCCGCAACTTTGCAGTCCAATCCCTTCCATATTCGTCTGGCAAAAAATGAAATGACAATGGAGCTTTCAGGAAACTCTCTATGTTGACGTAGGATTGGGCCAATTAGATAGGCTTCGATAAAAGCCCATTAAACCCTACACTCAATGTTTTTAGTCATAAATGGGCTACTCTTGCTAGTGATCATCACCTTCAACCTTCTTTGGTATATTATTATCATAGATCAGTTTTAATACCAGTTAAAGAAGCTATAAGGATAAGAAAAAACAGAAACAAGTAGCAAGAATGTTGAGAATCCAAGGGAGAAGTAGAATGTTGATAGAAAGGTTTTGCCACATAGAAAGGTGCTCCTCTCTATCTTCAGCGTTTGAAATGCTTCTTCTGTTGGTTTGTGAAAACGAAGAGAGAAGAGACCTGGGCAGAAGAAGACTCTTCGTTTTTCACAAGTCTGATCCATGTCTCATAAAAGCAGAAAAGCCATAAGGATCATCAATAGAATCAGAGAAACTAAAGTCGCCTTGATGATTTGGATATGAGGTTCTTGAGTCATTGAGATTCCCAGTTGGAGGATCTAATGGAGCTGTGAGATCTAGTAGTTCCAAGTATAGCTCCGAGTTTTCAACTAGGTCATAAGAGGATGTTGCTGTTCTTGGCATGTTGCTCAAGTCTGTTAATCCGCTGAAAATGTCTTGGTCTTCCAAGCAAACTGAAGCTGAGACACCTGGATCATGTCTTACCTGTAGATTGATAAACCATGAGACAAAAGAACACCAAGAGATAGTTTGAAGAAACAAGCTCGAAAATATATCAAAGAAGCTAAGGAAGAATGACGGCATAAACCTACCTCATTATTATTGAAACCCGAAATTTCTTCATCATCATAAAAGCAATCCAACAATGAATACAACTCATCATTGTTGGTGTAAGGGGCCTGAAGGGGCTCTTCTGCCAGAGGTGCAGAAGAGATGGGAGTGTTAGCTGCATCACTCAGATTTGGGAGCTTGCTGGTAGCAGCAGTCGTAGTTGGTAGGACAACAGAGAGAGATGATTCATTTATCATGCCAACCAAACAATCCTTATTAGAGTCATCTACAGTTGTCACAGCCAGACTGGTTTCTTCATTAGGCCCATGAAGGTTTGTAGGATTGCTAGTGGCAGGAACATCAGTACTTTCTTCCTCATCACTCCAGTCCTCTTCCTTAAACGGAGCTCCATATTGAGCTCCAT
>KE156513.1:262449-284792 GCA_000411055.1 Leavenworthia alabamica
TGGAATAATTTTTCGGATTCGAATTCGGATAGTGTTTTTCGGATTGGGTACTTCGGGTTGGTTATTTTGCCTTGTAGAATCCAAGAAAAATATGTTTTTTGTATGAAATAAAAAATAGTCGTAAGAACAAAATGGAAAACAAGTGTACCCACCAATTGAATCCCAAATTCATAAAACGTTTTTAAATTTCACTGTCTTCTTGTCTCTCAAAAACAGTGCTTTTGTTCTGTCTTTGTTTTCTAATCTCTTCTTTCTCGTTTCACTTAAACTACTCTGTATCTCTTATCTTCCTCAATCTACCAGTGTCTACTACCACCTTGAGAACTACCACCTTTTCTTGGAAAAAATCCACCTTTCTTAGGTTTAGGTATATCATGAATGTCCATCACCTGTATAGTCCTTTGCTTTTTAGCTGTGCATTTCAAAACAGAAAAACAAAGACTTCGGTCAGAAAACAAGTAGAGAGATGTCTGAAACTAAAAGCAGAAGATGATAGATCAAGTTATTAAACCATTCTCAGCTTGTCTGTAGTTTTGTTGTAGCCTTTTCCGAGCTGAGTCGAAATCAATTACTTTATGTTCTTTCTCCCTCTGCATTTCCCAAAACCAAATTCATTACAATTAACATAATATTAACTCTCCTAACAACAATATTAGGATCTGGTTTGGTAATGTACCTGCATTGTTTGTTGAGAAGGAGAAGGACGTGAAGACTTAGCCGGAGAAGGAGATTCTCTCCTAGGAGGAGGAGCAACAGGTCTTGGTTTTCTCTCTGGCTCGGTAATGTTACTACTCTTGCTCGAACCGGAATACCAATCTGTCGAAAACCGAAAAAGGAATAAGCTTTAAAGATTGAAATATGAAGAAGAATCCAATCTTTAGAATAACTTACTTTGAGGAACCGGTGAATATCCGAAATCAGGAACCTGCCACAGAAGACAACAATTGAAGCTCAATGACTAACCAAGAAACCAAAAACCGTTACGGATTTTACCTTCTGGTGATTACCGTTGTTGAGAGGTTTCTGCATCGGTGAGTCCTCATCGGCTACAATGAAGAGATTGATTGTTCTGAGAATGACAAGAATGATGCTTGTTCTGAGATACATTCATAATTGTTCTTTACCTATCAAACTCGGAGGTTCGAGATCACCAGGCTGGTTAAACTTGACCCATTCATCAACTGTTTCCTTCCATTTTCTGCATATAAACAAAAAGTAGAATTGAATAAGAAAATGAAGAGTAGCTCTTGATCAGAGAAGTGTCTGAGTTTGATCGTAACTTGACAAGCTCTTTAGCTAATCTCCTAACATTGTTCGATGGATGCTTCCGAACTTGATTCACATGTCTTCCAATATCAGTTTCCTACAGTTACCAAAATTTCAGAAAACTATCAAACAACCGAAGAATCAAGTATGATTGATTTAAGTTTATTACTTACCTGAAGAGCTTGGAATGTTATATCCATATCTTCTAGATTCTGAAGTAACTCAACCAAAGCTTCTTCAGACTGAAACACCACAACAACAAAACAGTTCTGTCTTTAAACTAAAATCGAACACGAAATAAAACAATTCTAGATTGAAGAGAAGAAACTTCAATTAAAAACCAGATTAGGATCTTCAAGTTTCTCCTTGATTTCAAGAATACTCTTCTGTTCATCATCAAATAAACCAGCAAATGGATCGAAATCATCATCGTCGTCTTCACCATTAACAGGTTTCTCTCTAACTTCATCAGCTGCTTCTGCTTCTTCTTCTTCTTCCTCATGAATCCTCCCATTAACCCTAGCAACCACCGTCTCCGCAACGTTTCCACCGCCGCCGCCAAAATCGCAGTTTCTACACTTGTTAGTCATCGAAGTCGCGTAGAGACGCTCGACGATGTTATCTCTTCGACGCTTTAGCTCATGACCGTAATCAAGAGACGCAACGAGAATCGCAGTATCGATAAATGTCCAAACATCAACACCTGCGTTATCCATAATCGATCGAAAATCATCCAAATCCATTGCCGCCGGTAACGTAATTGTCACCCTTCTCAAAATTTAGTTACTCAAAAAACAGAGCAATCGAATAGGTATTACATCACCAGATCTAAAAGAGAACTTTTTTGATTAATTCGATCCATTGGATATTAAGATCGAAGTTGTTTAAAGACAAACAATTAAAAAAACAAAACCCGTAAGAATCGGATTGATAAAATCCAGATAAAAGGAAGACCTTTTTGAGCTTTAGATGAAAAGCTTTAAAGTGTTACGAGGAAGAAGGAAGAAGGAAGAAGAAAGAAGAAAACAGAAAACAGAAACAGAGGTCTCTTACATAGAGATCAACAAGGAAGATGAAAGGGAATATTCCAAATTTGAGGTTTCTGGTCCGTTAAATAATCTTCAGACAACATCAATTTGATTTTTAAGACAAACAAAAAATAAAAGACAAAAACAGAGAAAGAGATTAGTTTTATTCAAGATGCTCTTGCCCTGGAGAGATCAAAGCAAAGCAAGTTGGTTTGTTGTGGTTGAGGGAGATGAACATAGATAGGTATGTGTTTGTTTTCAATAATGGATAATCAATAACATGTTTTAGAAAAAACAAAAAAATATATTTTAATTATTCTACACATCATTTAGATATTATAAAACTTTACTTTTGAATTGATTGTCAAAATTAAGTACTAGACCGAATCTTCTTCCGGTTAAATCAATACTACACCGTTTAATGAAAAAAAACACTTTTCAAATAACAAAACAATATTTCTTAAGATCAAATACAACCAAAGAGAACAAAGAGAAAAGACAAGGAAAGGCTTACATAATGTTTTGATCTATATGACATATTTCAGACAAAAGATTGAATCAGGATTGAGGTTCGGTTTAGGTTTATACCAGTCAGACAAGAACATCTACGAAATTAAAAAATATGCCTTCGCTTCAGGGCTTGGCTTTGCCTTCATATTCATGTGGAGGCTGCAATTAAATACATAAAAACAGATGAAATAAATCAAATAAAAAGAGAATGAATCATCATTGATCTATTTTACCATGAATGTTGCAGATATCATCTTCTGTGCAAACCATCTCATGTGCATCGCTCTTTGAGCTGCTGCTGCTGCCTGCACTGATTCAAACCGTAGATACACAAATCCAGCACTGTTCCTGCATTTTACCAATATCAAATACATATAAACATCAAGAGCCAAGTAAACGTAAAGACAGTTTCATTGAAATACTTACTTGTCTACATAAATATGATCGACTCTGCCATACTTTGCGCATTCATCCGCAACATCCTCTTTAATATCCAAATCAAAGTCTGGTTCCGTCTGCAACAAAATAACTTTAGTGTTAATAAAACTTAGAAAAGAGTCGCACCAACCTTCCACTTCCACTTTAATGTTCAAAGTACTCTTCAGTAGGATGTACCTCGGTTGCAGGATCGAACATGTTCTTCAGTAGAAGGCATTCACTTGGGTGACCAATAGGTTCAGTGACAAAAGAAGGTATTGCTGTTGTCGGAAGCATTGATGTTGCAAAACCAGGATTTACGCCTGGTTGATTAAGAGCTGTTCCATTTAGCACTGCTACTCCAAGAGAGCCCACAATGCTGTGGATAATTTCCATATGTTATGAGGAGATACACAAAATAAATAAAAAATGGGAACTGAATGAGTAAAGAGATGCATACATACCTCGTTGCGATACCAGTCCGATCCAGCTTCTGCATAAGCAGAGCCCTAGATTGTGCATTTAAAGCCTAAAAGAGAGAACAAGCCTTTAAAGAAACAGAAACAAAGAGTACAAGCAAAATGTTATCTATCTTAGCTTACCAATCCACCTCCATCATCATCATCAAAATCAGCAGATTTTGGAGCATAATCTTGTGTACCAATATAATCAGAGACAGATGAAACCTATAAAAATTTGACCCAAATAAATTATCATTAGATACCTGTGCAAATCCAAGAAAATCGTTATTTATCCAGAAGGAGTTTACAACTCACCTTGATTGTCCTACCTGCGATCTCCAGCTTTCCATTTAGGGCAATTTGTGCTACCTTTGAATGTTCAAGTTGAGCAAACTACAGAAGGGAAAATAACACAACTACACAAGTGAGGAATAACAATGAAAAGAACACTGACTAGTTTAAGTGTTCTACTAACCTGGATAAATCCAAAACCTTTGCACAGCCCAGTTTCAAGGTCAAGTGGTAGCTGAACAATCTCAACAGGACCAAATGGCTCAAAAATCTAATGACGAAAAACAACTGTGAGCTAAATGATATAGGGAAAACACACTTGCAGTTGTGTCCTCAAGTAACAAAGCATCTCAAGAACGCCATCAAAACATCAATCTATAAAACTCTAAGGAGAGGGGATGTCAAAAACCAATAAAAAATTTCACCTGTCTTAGCTGCAGCTCTGTCATGTTGAAATGTAGATTTCCAACATACAGTTTCCTATCTACAGGGCCAGTACCACCAACACCACCCGAAGTGGTGTTAGATTGAGCCAAATTCTTTTCAGCTTCAGAGGGCTTAACCATCACAGGTTGTCCAAGAAACAACTGTCCAGACAGAGCTATAGCCATTGGAACTGACATCACATCATAAAACTCAATATACCTGCAAATTCAAAAAAAAAGATATACTTGACTTCAAGCAAACATAGGACGAAAACATCAGAAAAAAACTTACAAAGCATGTAGCAAAGAGAAGTTGGAAACAAAAAACTTTAGTGTAGGGATTCAAGCTGTGTCTCTTTGATGAGTTGGAGGCCTAGAGTAATAGAAAATGTTAGCCCATCGTGATACATGAACAATAATCAAATCTAAAACAACGACAATAGAAGCAAGCTCATCTATCAGCGAATCCCAAAACATGAGGACTGTGAAAGCACCAGAGACTATGAGGAAGTATCAAACAAAAAATGTGAACAAGACAGATAGGCTAATGGATTCCCTCTTTCCTGATAGTGCTTGCAATAGAAAGTAACAACTGAAATAGGATTCAGGTTTTCTCACATCTACCTTGACCACGCAGAATTGATTAAACAAGTGTGCAAGGTATTGCCATCATCCTCATCATTATCGCATGGCTAGTGAATCTAAGAATACAGAATCGAGTTCTTGAAATTGCATAGAAAACTGAATATGCAGAATATTACGTACTAAATGCACATATACAAAACTATGTTTAATAGAACCTGAAAGAAAAAAAACATACCCGACTCCTTTTGATCGCCTTGAATTTCTGTCCATGATTAATCGCACATCCCTCACCTGAAAATATAAGGAACAGAGAACACAATAAGAAATCAAACTAAGATAAAAGATAAGACTCATGGAGTAATATTAACAAACTAGTAAGGAACAAAGTAACTGACTTTTCCAGCTTTGGAGAAGAACTCATAAACATCTCTCTCGGTAGCTTTAAGAGGCATCTGTTCATTAGAAAACAAGATAAGATGATGGCATAATCAGTAAACTTAACAGTGTAGACTATTTTTGACCTGTCATTATCAACCCCAATGTTTAAAAACTTACCTGATATGCAAAAACAGTTCTTTGGTCTCTCTCTGGATCTGCTTCAGGCTCATCTTTCTTGTCCTTGTGTTTCCTGCAATAGTATAAATAATTTATAATCAACTAAATATATCTCATTGGAGTTTTGAATCATCATTCTTATAACATTTACAAGGAACACGAATCCAACGAACCTGCTTTCTCTTTCAACTAATTCACGTTCTCTCTCTTCCCTCCGAGATCTACTGCTGCTCCTTCTCTCCCTTTCTCTCCTCTCTCTGTCTAGGGTCCTATCTCTCTCCTTGCTACTCCTCTCACGATCGCTCTCTTTATCTCTCGATCCTTCTCTAACTTCATCTCTATCTCTCTCACTGTCTCGGCTGCTCCTGTGCCTCTCTTTCTCTCGAACCCTTTTCTCTTCACCATCTCCACGAGACTTTTTACTCCGACTGCTTCCTCGCTCTTCGTCATCGCCTTCTTCATTATTCCTCTCTCCTTCCCTCTTTCTGTAACTCCTATCACGCTTCTCGTTCCCACTCTCTTCGTTCTTATTCTTATTTGACACATCTCCTTCTTCCACCGTCTTCTCCAGATACTCGTATTCGTCAAACTCCATTCTCGTCAATGAAACGGCCAAATTCGTCAATTAGGGCTTTTGAGTTGGAAGAAGCTAATGAGGGAATATAATTCAGCTGTTTGTGTCTGTTCGATCGATATCTAGAGCGAATGGTAAACAGTAGTTTAAAACACACAAATCGGCAATGTTAATGATGGGCCAAAATAGTTGTAAGAAGGGCCCATATTCTAGATATTTGATTAAACGTCTTAAATTGCTTTGTTGTTAATAATGGGCCAAAATAGTTGTAAGAAGGGCCCATTTCTCTAGATATTTTATTAAATGTCTTAAATTGTTTTGTTTTCTCGCTAATTTGACGTGCATTTACGTAAGACTCAAGGACACGTCACACCACATTATTCTTCTGATAATAATCCACCAACAATATCCACTGTGGTAAAAACTCCATTAGTGTACGAAACCATAGTACTGAGTTTTTTCTCCACACAGATGCTAAAAATAACTCAACGAAGATCCAGACAAGTTCGCACATGTTCAAGTTCTGAGAGCAGCTTTGTGAACCATTGTTTCCTTATGAATTTGGTGACAACTCTTTTCAACAAGATCTAAAAGCTTCTCCAAATTCCCTGCCCACGAGTTTAAAATCTCGTTACTGTACTTAGCGACCTGGAAACATACTATCCCTGATGGTCTGTCTATTTTTGCAATCAGTGCTTTCGACACTACCATCTCCGACAGATACTTCTCTGCTTCCTGATATAGCAATTCCCAACAATACATAATTGTATTAAGAACTTAACAAATAGAAAAAAACATGTTTGATTAGATCTTATATACCTCAATGCTTAGGCATAAAAGTTCACCAAGTCTCTTTAAGGTTATCCTTGAGTAATACTTTGACACAACGATAATATTCTGTTGAATTTCGAATATTAAAATATTTATTTAATAACAGCATTAATTGAATGTAAATAAGCTTTAATATAAAAACTTACATGTTCGATGATTCTCAGTTTCAGATCTTCACCAGCTTTGTCACCCAAAGAACCTCCAACCATGCTTTTCTCTTTCTCAAACTCATCTTTGTATTTTTTCCATAGAAATGTCCATTGAATAACCTCCATTGTTACTACCTGCTTTAGAAGCATCCTGCAACAAATTTATAAAACGCAGGAGACTCAGAAAGCCTCAGTAATGAAAATTTATCAAATTTAATGACAAAGAAGAAGAGAATAATACTTGAAATCAGGAATTTCTGATAAATTCTTGTCTTCCAAAGTTGCATTGAGCAAGCTTGATTGCATTGGGTCATGAGGTGCCAAGACCAAGAACCAACAAATCTTTCTCAGAACCTATCGTTTGAAGATCAAAGAAGAGTTTATTAAACTAACCCTACAGAATATATACTGATTAATCAATTAATTGTATGAGCCTTACTGGAATCCATTGCTCTGGGGTTTCTTTCACAGAAGGGATATCATATATCGCCTTGTAGCTACGGCAGATTTCTGGGTACTCATTGTTGTGAGTATAATACCTACATGGTTGAATTATTATATGGCCGTTAATAAAAAGGTGAGAATACTTCAGATACAAATCATGGTACATCAGAACTGAGTGGAAAACATAATGTAATTCACATCATAAGTGGTTGGCTATGAAAACGCAATTTGTACTACGCATCTCTGAGAAAAGCAAACGTCCCACAGGTTGAAAGAAATCAAGTGATATACAAAATTAAAATGTCAACACAGTTGGTGGAAATGCCAATCAAGAACAACGTGTACGAGAAGGACAAGAATGCCTTACCGAATCATTAGCTCATAGTAGATTCGCTTAAGCTCCAACAAGGTTGGTATATCAGCAGGAGCCTCCTCTACCATGTTTTCACCTTCCTTAGGTTTCTTCTTATCTTTTTTTGTATCTGCGTCAAAAACTCTGGGATTGATCTTCCTAGATAAGATCTGTGCCCGAACATAATCTTGACGATCCAAGCACAAGCGAACCTTTAAAGGTTACCCCAAAAGTAATTAACACCACAAATGAAAATACCAGTGAATTATAAATTGCAACGTAATAACACAAGTCCTTACTTGCTCAAGAATAAAGGCAATTTTCTCAGTTTTTGCCATGGCACCAAATGTCTCCACCTGTTATTCATCATTAAATAGCAGGCTTAAGTAGGAAAGAAGATTTCCAGTAGACTTAGCAGCAACAGCAAAAAGCACAAAAGCTTACAGCAACTTCTTGCATAAGATCTGCAGCTTCTGCTATATGACCCTGGTCTTCCTTAATCTTAGCAAGCTTCTTGGTCAGACGTGCCCTTTCAATTTCAACATATATCTATACATGAAAAATTCAGTGTCGAACAGTTACTTAGAATGATGAAGTTATGATAGAAAAATATACCAGCAGTTTCTTAGTTTCTCACCTTTCCAGCAGATACATTGTTCAGAGTCTTAATAAGCTCAATCCGAGTTTCAATATCTGGTGTCTGATCAATATACTGCATTGCTTGCTGCACCATAGATTGCACAGCCTGCAAACGAAGTTCACAAACAACACTGATGTTGAGTTTTCACTTCGGAACGTCTACTTTAACTCTATACATGAAAAAGTTTAGCCTAATTCTGTATCAAGAAACTAAGTTAAGTAATAAAATTCAACAATCACTATCTGCAATGACCCAATTTAGCATTTAATAGTTAAGTCAACAGTGAATCTATCAAAATCATACAGAGGAATCGTAAAAGCAACCTATCACAGGAATTGTGTTCTATGTCTTTATCTCTTTCCAAGAGTAAGGTTACCAAACACTGAACCTATGCAATTCAAAAGTCAAATGTGGAAGAAATTACAATAGAAACTCAAAACTATCAAACGAATAGTAAAGATGGTCACTAAGAGCTTAAACAACAAACAAATAGGGATCCAAACAATTGAAAATCTGGTCAATCGAAGTACCTGTTTAAGCTGACCACGTTTCTTAGAAAGATTGAGAATCTGCTCATTCAGAAGTTTCCAATCTTTAGCTTCGAAACAAAGCTGAAGAATCTCTGTAGCGGCTTTCCTTGTACCAGCGACATTCTCTGCGAGTCTCATCTGCTTCTCTTCATTCAGAAGCCGATCTATAGTTGCCTCAAGCTTCCCGCTATCTCCCTGAAATCCACACTATAACGTAATGAGATGCAAACTTTCGAAAACGAGCAAAAACTAATATCAGATCTGAGTTCTCGAGAACTCACCATCGTGAAAGAAAAAACAACGGGAATAAGCTCAACGCAAGAGTACTTGAAATTCCGGTGAAGAAGACTTAGACTCTAGAGAGAGCGAGAGAGATGAGAGAGCGTTTTTGAATTAGCAGAGCACAGAGAAATCTAAGAGTTCCCAACCCCTTGAACAAGAAATCTCAGAGATTCTTCGGCGAAATGATCATTTTCAATAAATGGGCCACCAATGGGCTATAAATAGCGGATCAAATACTCGAGATACAACCCTTTTAAACATAGGCCCATATCAAGCCCAATACCAGATCACATTGATTAAATAGTTGTTAGAATATATGCCCAATATTTGTTCTTATATTAAATAACTCCAATTTCAAAAAACCTCAAAGAGTCATCAATCCTAAAATATTATATTTCCTAGAGACAAAACATAACAAATCTATTATGTTTCCATAATTATAATTTATTTAATCTCTTTGTAATTTATACGGTGCAAGTAAATCCGTAATATCTTCTTCAGTAATCAAAAACTTGAAAAGAGAAAATAAACTTTCCATCTCGAGTTTTAGCTGTTATAAATGTTATAAACTGTAATTAATTATTAATTATACATTTTAGTTTCTTATATAATATAAATCCTACAATTTCAACATCTTCTCGATTCATAATTTTTGTTCTAGTGTAAAGTAAAAAAAAATGCACCAAGAAACTCTGCAGGTTTATCATTTATTAGAACTTGCTGTTCAAGAAAGAGACGAAGCAAGAGAACAACTAAAACACTCACTCGCCAAACTCTACAAGTTACAGGAACAGTTCAACACCCTTCTTTTGTCTGAAGAACAACACATACTCGGTTCTTTCCCAGAACTCGCAGAGGAAACCACCTCCACCTATCATCAAAACTGTAGTTACAATAACTTATCCGATGATTCACCGTCGCCGATGGAGTTCGTCTCTGACTTAACCTCACCGGAGATCTATGATTCTGATTGTTACAGCTTTCGGTCGAAACAGATGGGTAACGTTGTTGAGAACATAAGAGATTTTGAGACCGTTGTGTTGGAGAATATTGGAGGAGTATTGCCGGAGAAAGGTAAGTTTTCGGAAGCTGTTAAGAATGCTGGACAGTTGCTTGAGGAGTTGTTAATAACCGGTCCGGTTCCGAAATGGAGAAATCATCCGGTTCAAATCTCGAATCAAATACCGGTTTTAAATAATAACATCAGAAAATGGATTTATGGTGGTTTGGAATTGGATCCAGAGATCCTAAACCCGTCTTTCTCAGGCAAAATGCCACGGTTTAGTTTGATTTGATACCTTAGTTCTAATTAGAATATATTTTTTTTCAATACATTAATGTTTTAATATTTTTTGGTTCGTACTAAAGAATTTGATTCAATCAAATAAGTCATGTTTTTAATATATAAATCTACTATTTATAAAGATTTTTTTTATCTTATAAATGATAATACCCAGAGTTCAAAAATACAATAATATATAACGAAAATCGTAAAAATAAAGCATAACCGTTCACTTAAAAACATGGCTCCTATAACGAATTAAGCAACGGTTTCGCTATCGATGAAGTTTTATAGTCAAGTTGGACTGTCGATTGATATGTAAGATTGAAACTAGTCCTGAGCATTCGGTTTATTCGGTGTAAACGGTTCGGTTTTTTTGGGTTTTTCGATTTGTTCGGTTTTGAAAAATTAGTTCCGAAGTGAAACAAAAAAAAATTAGTTTTTTCGGTTCGGTTTTAGGTAAAAAAAATATTTTTGAATTCAATCAGATTAACCCAAATAAACCGAATAAACCTGAAAATTCATTTTCAGTTCGGCTTGTTCGGTTTATTCGGTGTAAATTTAACTGAACAAACTGAATAAACCGAATAAACCGAACTTAAAGGTGAATTTTTACCATTATTCGGTTTACCTAATAAACCGAATATGAATTCAAACCGAATCGAACCGAAAACCAAACTAAAAATAAAAAAATTTTAATCGATTTATTCTCCTAAAGTCGAACAATTCGAAACCGATCTATTTCGGTTCGGTTTTTAAACCGAACAAACGGAACCAAATGCCCAAGGCTAATTGAAACCGTCCTTGAAACGAAGAAATTGAACATACATGAATATATAAGAAAATCTCTATTTAATCCTTTCTAGCTTCCGAGTTTACTCTAACGGGCTTTATCAGTGAGCCCATAATTACTTGTTTAGCTTCTGAGTTTGTTCTAACGAGGCTTTCTTAGTAAACCCAATAAAGACCAACTTTAACATTTCTAGTTATTCTATGATAAGAAACGACGTCGTTTACAAGAAGATTACTTTAATGCCCCGACATTATTTCGACCAACATCGAAAGTGACAGATGGCATTCTTGTAATTATAATACAATACCTAAGACTTTCCATAATTATTTAAAAGAGCTTTGACAAAAAATGAAATAATAATAATTCAGATTGACTATAGAAGAACAGAGCTGTAGTTTTGCTGTAATAATCTCATTTTTATTTTCTTTTATATGATTCTGTCTCTTTTGCTAGAATCATATCAGCAAAATCTAAACAAAAATTTCAAAAAAAAACTTATCTTTAAAGATTTTGAACTATATGGAGGAGGATCGTAAAGAGGTATTATACAAATCTTCATCTATTTTATAATCTTTTATACAAATCGAGATCTGCTTGTTGTTTGGATATTATAATCGAACAACTGATTTTTATAAATTAATAAACTTACTGATTTTAATTTTTAAAAAATCAACTTCGTCTATATTATTGGAAACTAATTTTCAAATTTCGAAAGCAGATTTTTTGTAATTCACAAAAATATATTTTTCTTGATTTATAAAAAATAAAAATCTTACTTTTCAAAGATTTTCTTGATCTATTGACTAATAAATCAAAACCTTTGTTTGGAAAAATGAGGTCACACTTATGACCAAAGGACCAAACTAAGTTGTGGTTTCGAGTCTATAAGAACAAAACAAAATCTAAAGCTTTGTTTCTTATTTGTCTTCATTATGCAAAGCTTTGTAAATAACTCTGTTTTGTTTTAATTCTCTGTACATGTTAATAAACCTTATAAATTTTAGTTTTTTAAAATTGTGATTTTTTTGTTTTGTTAATGCAGAAGAACACTCCATGGCTATCAGTGCCACAGTTTGGTGAATGGGATCAAAAAGGAGGAGGAACAATGCCTGATTACTCTGTGGATTTTACAAAGATTAGAGAAATGAGAAAACAAAACAAGAGAGACCCTTCTCGAGCCAGTCTTGGTAATGATGATGAACTTAGTAAGCCACCTGAGTCATTAACAACAATAGAACCAACCACTACGGTTCATAGTAATAACCAAACAGAGTTATCTTCAACCCACCAACCAACTTCTCCTTCTGTAAGAATGAAGCATTTGTAACTAAATTTTAGGATTTATATTTAAAATTTTTGAGTATGTCTTTGTTTATTTGGAACAGGTGAGGAGAAGTATCTTTAGTTGCTTCAACTGCTGTGTTAAAGCTTGAAGGTTTCTTCTTTTTGCAAAGCTGCAGTGTTATTTATTGAGATGTTATTTCTTTAATGTGATGATGAGTTTCACTTTTTATATATGTTTGAATTTTGAATCCGTTTCTCATTTTTTTTCTTTTATATACTACAATTAAAAAATAAAAAGATTAAGGTTGCTTTGAATCAAAGAGATGTTATTTAATGTTTATATTATTGTTTTTGTATTTATGTGTAAAGTTTGTTGTATGGACAACAAGTTGATATGGCCGAGTTGGTCTAAGGCGCCAGATTAAGGTTCTGGTCCGAAAGGGCGTGGGTTCAAATCCCACTGTCAACATAAACTTTTTTATTTCTATATGAGTCCCTGATATATAGGCTAGGCCCATTAACGACTCGTAAGCAAGGCGTTGGGCTTTTATCCAGCCATCAGTAGTTTTTTGGGTAGTCAAGGCCCGTTTTAACAAATTTTGTTAGTCTATAAGCATGCTTTCATTTCTTTTTAAAGAACAACGAGTTGATGTTTTGACCAAAAAAAACAAATTGATATTTTCTTAGATTATGTCTGTAATCTGTTAGATATATTTATCATTATTCAGTTAATTATTTTGCTTTAAGGAAAAAAAAATTGGATTTGAATAGAAAAAAAGGAAAACATAACGAATAAGATTCTTATAGTTACAAATTTTGCTTAATAGCTTACAAAATCTTTCTGTAAAATATGATGAATTAATAGATTTGAAGTATATAATACCTAATTAGTATCATAATATTCATTCAAACTAAAATCATTTTCTACCCAAAAAAAAAAACATGAATTGTGTACCACACTCCAAATTCTCCGAATCCAAATTCCAAAAAAGTTATTTTAGTTTTCGACCTTACAATTTTTATTTATTTTTCCGCCAACGGCGCCTTATTTATTTGGGGAAAATAAAATCAAAAACCCTATTTCATAGAACAATAAATAAATAAATAAATAAATAAATAAACCCCTAAATGTTTGTCCTCTGAAAAATTCGAAAGTTTCCGGATCCACCGCCTTCGATCCCTAGTTTTTTCTTTCTCTCTCTTTTTTTTCTGTGTCTCGCTTCGTCGGCGNGTTCTAAAGCAGGTCGCAAAGGTACTGTTGCGGAGACTCAGAACGATGAGGTGACGACTACGCAGGAGGAGAGTCAGCAGCCTCAGGAAGAAGTCGTCGTTGCCGAGGAGGCGAAGGGAGATCAAGAGAATGAACCAGCTAAATCTGAGGAGAATCAGGAAGATGGTGAGGATGTTGAAGTCAAGGCCGATGAAGTAAGGGAAGAAGATAAGAAGAAACCTGTTGCTCGTCGTGGTGGTGGTAAACGAAAGAAAGATACAAAGAAGGAAGAAACTGAGAAGAAACCAGCTCCCAGAGCTAAAAAAGTTAGAACTACAAAGCCAAAGGAAGAGCCTGAGTACTTTGAAGAGAAACGTAATCTGGTAATACAATTTGGGGATTTTGTGCTGTGTGCTTATAACTTAACTTAACATGTTGAGCTGCTAAGAGCAGTTGTATGATGTTATACTTTTATGTGCCATATATGGTATATGTCATGATGAGCTCTTGAGTTATTAGAGGGACTTTGTGTGGTGTTTTGTTTCTCAAGTGTCAAAAATTATTGAGCTTTTTAGTGTTTTTGATTTACATGTCTGCTTTTGTACTGTGTTTGTTTCAGGAGGATTTGTGGAAGTCTGCATTTCCAGTGGGAACTGAGGTATATTGTTTTGAGGAATTTGACTTCCAATAACATAGTTACTGCTTCCATTAAGATTCCAATATATTTCTTTCTTATGGTTGTTAAATTGTGATGACAGTGGGATCAATTAGATGCACTTTATGAATTCAACTGGGATTTCCTGAATCTTGAAGTAAGTTGTTTACTTGACAAGTTTTTCCGGGGTTGATGAGATTTTGATATTTATGTATCTTCATTTGTGTTGTGTATCAGGAAGCATTGGAGGAAGGAGGAAAGCTCTATGGAAAGAAAGTTTTTGTTTTTGGCTGTACAGAACGTAAGCTGTTTCGCGTGCTTTTCTTTTCTTGTTTTGATTATTGATACTTTGATAGGTACTGTCTTCTTATTGTTTTGGTTTGTTTAAATCTTCTTTGGCACTTGTTTAATCATGCTTAAATATCTATCTAGCTCTGCAGTATTATCTTACTTTACTTTAAGATTTGCTTCATGTTCAGGTTTAATTTTCTCTTTTTAACGTTACAGCTCAATTAGTACCATACAAAGGTGTAAACAAGATTGTCCATGTCCCAGCAATTGTTGTTGTAAGTTCTTGTTTCTATGAACGTTTGCTTGCAATAACCAGTTTCTGAATTTCAGATATATATTATCTCATTTCTGTTTCTAAAAGTTATGAATTCTATATATGCAGGTTGAATCACCCTTTCCACCTTCTGATAAGATAGGAATCACGTCGGTTCAGAGAGAAGTGGAAGAAATCATTCCAATGAAGAAGATGAAAATGGACTGGCTTCCTTACATTCCGGTTGAAAAAAGGTACTATGATTTTGCACGTACTTCGTTTAGATTATATCTCGGACTATTCATATTTCTGATGTTTAACAGCAGTTGTTAAACTCTTGCTTTGTTCTTTCTGCAGAGACAGACAAGTTGATAGGACGAACTTTAAAATTTTTACTTTGGGCTGTACGCAGAGGAGGTAAGAAACATGTGTTGTCTTCTCTTCTTAGTGCCAGATGACTGATAACGTTAAAAAATTGATGCTCACTTGTTATGAAGGGATTTAGAATTACATTACATCAAAATTAGATCATGAAACATGGCCACTACTTGAAAGTGTGATGTGTCGGGTTACAGTGTTTGTTCCCTCATTTCTGCCTAGTAATTTTTCTTTAGGGTGCAGAATTGGATGTATGGGCCTTGGGCATTGCAACTCTGTAGTCTTCTACAGATAGTATAGTATAGTTTGAATCTTCCAGTTTTGGTGGACTAAGTTTAGCTTTGTACATTATCTGCAGAACTGCTCTCAGACATATGAAAGAAGATCTCCTTAAGAAGTTTGAGTACTGCCTTCCTTGTGAGTTTATTCCATCTAATACCAATACTAATTTAAATTTGCAGAGTGAGCTGTGAATCATTTATAGCACACAACAACATATTATAATATCTCCTTGTTTTTTTTGTTTGCCTTGCAGATTTCTATCAACCATTCAAGGAAGATGAACTTGAACAGAGTACTGAGGTCCAAATAATGTTTCCCTCTGAACCACCGGTAAGTTTTCTGGCATGCAATGAATGTGTTAGAGGAAGTTGCAGGTCTACATGAAGTTGTCTGATAAGGGCACATTGTCTTGAGTAATTTCTTTATAATGAAGCTTAAATTTTCTGTTTGTGCAGGTTGTATGTGAATTTGACTGGGAGTTTGATGAACTTGAGGTGTGTGTTTGGCTTGGCACTGCTCTTTTATTGTGTGTGTTCAAAATTGCATTCATAGTATACTGAATCTTGAGATGGCTTTTTGTTCATCTATCTCAGGAATTTGTCGATAAACTGATAGAAGAAGAACAAGTAACTGCTGAGCAAAAGGATGAATTCAAAGTAAGTAAGTTTGAGCTGTAATTGAAATGATCAGTTCTTGACGCTTGAGTATTTTCTCTAATTACCATTTTTCTCCTCAGGAATTTGTCAAAGAGCAAGTCCGAGCAGCAAAGAAAGCGAATAAAGAGGCTAAAGAAGCTAGAAAGAAAGCAATAGAAGATATGAGTGAAGATACTAAACAAGCCTTTCAAAGAATGAAATTCTACAAATTCTATCCTCAGCCTTCACCAGATACACCAGATGTCTCTGGTGTCAAGGTATGACCAATAAATCCTCGGGTTATATCATATAACAAAACCGGTTTGCTATTATAGTTTGCTGCTATAGTGCTATGGTTATGTGAATGATATAGTTTTTGTTTCTTTGTAGTCACCATTCATTAACAGATACTATGGAAAGGCCCATGAAGTCCTTTGATATCATAGCTTTTTTTTGTCCTGGGAAAGCTTCCTTCAAGCAGAGAATTCAAACTTATTTAGTCATAGGTGCTCTCAGAAACTCTATGAACTTTTTTTTAATAGTTAAAATGCGAAGTTTGAACTATAAAAATGTCTTATTTATTTTATTTTGAGTTTTTGTATTCTCTTCCTGAAATACTTGAGATCTTAAAACTGCAGGAACAAAAATTTTTTTGCGGAAAATTAGAGACGGATTTTAATAATTTGTACCTTTTAAGTTTTATTTAAATTTCATTGGGTATTTTAAATTTCTTAAATTATTATAAACTGTTAATATATATGTGCTAATAAAAGCAATAACAAAATGTTATTAGTATATAGTATTAAAAATATATGATATAAAATAAGCAATACCAAAATCGATAACAAAATTTTTTATTATTAGCAAAATTTTAAAAAAATATTATTGAATTTTTAAAAATATTATTCATAATATTTTTAAAAATAGTATTAAATTAGCTTTAAAAATATTATTGAATTAGCAAACTTTATTAAAAATATTTTTAAAAATATTATTGAATTTTAAAAAAAAAAAATTTTGTTATAGATAATTCAAAAATATATGATATAAAATAGTCCACAGAATAAATTAAACCCAAAATAATTGTTGAAAAGATACCTTTATCAAAAAGTATGAATTACTAAATCATCGGATTTTGTATATTTTTTTTTGTGGGGTTAGATTTTGTATTAGGTTTCAACAAATGTTCTATGCTTTTAAAATAAACACTACTGTTCAATGCCACCAAACTAATTTATGTGGAGTTCTGTTGTATTTCTATTTTTACTATTAATAAATAGTGAAAATTGGTTTTTCTACAGTTAACATGTACTACATTTTAATCCTACGACACTAAAAGGAAACGGTAAAAAAGTCAAACTAACTATTTTTTCTGTCTGGAATATTGAATCATCGGAAGCAAGCATGCAGTAAATTATGTCTTTTTCTTTTAAATAAAGAGCTGTAAATTATGTTTCTTTAATAAGTGATTACGACTTGTGACGCAATTAGTGTTACATTTAATTTCACAATATTTAATACTAACAACCAAATTATCAGTTAATAATAATATTGTCTGGTCCTAATAGCTTTAGCTCCGTCCTTGGCCGGAGGTTGTAGATCTCGTGACTCCGGAGACTTGGTTAGGGTTGACCGTTGACCGGTAAGTAATCTTCGTCAAGCTAGTATTGTTGGTTTGTGTCAGTAATTTAAATATAAGAAATTATAGAAATAAAAGATTCCATTAACGAGAGAGAGTATAGTGCAAAAAATACACTTTAATTGGAAACTGTTACTTACTTTTTATAGAAAATTTAAAATAAAAAAAAATAAATATAAAATTTCAATTTCTGGAAAGACTCTCTCACACTCTCTTCTTCGTCTTTTTCAATTCCCAGATTCTCAGGACAATCCCTAAATCTCCGTCTCACTGTGTTTTCTCTCTTCTCTCTCTTAGTTATGAATCCTCATTAGGGTTTTTCTAAGTTGTCTCCATTTTGCATTTTCTTCTATAAGGAAGAGACAATTCGAGAGGGCTAAATGAGTAATTTACTCACAGTCTCTTTCTGTTTCATCTCACTACTACTACTACTCCACTACTATGCCAACGCTGTACCTGAATCGGAGCTCCGATCTCTACTTGAATTCCGTAAAGGGATCCGAGATGAAGCTTCTCAACAACGAATCTCATGGTCTGATACAAGTAGTCTCTCTGATCCAACTACTTGCCCTAATGACTGGCCTGGTATCTCCTGTGACTCTGAAACTGGTTCAATCATCGCCATTAATCTAGACCGACGAGGTCTCTCCGGCGAACTCAAATTCAGCACACTTACTAATTTAACTTCTCTTCGTAATCTCTCTTTATCTGGAAACAGATTCTCCGGTCGATTCGTACCTACATTGGGTGGGATTTCGTCGCTTAAACACTTAGATCTATCAGATAATGGATTTTATGGACCTATTCCGGGTCGGATCTCGGATCTTTGGGGTTTGAATCATATCAATTTGTCTTCTAATAAGTTTGAAGGAGGTTTTCCCAGTGGTTTTAGTAATCTTCAACAGCTTAGATCTTTAGATTTGCATAGCAATCATATTTGGGGAGATGTTGGTGAGATTTTCACTGAGTTAAAGAATGTTGAGTTCGTTGATTTGAGCTGTAATCGTTTCCATGGCGGCTTATCTTTATCAATGGATAACATTTCAAGCATTTCCAACACTCTACGTCACTTGAATTTGAGCCACAATGCCTTGAACGGCAAGTTTTTTAGTGAAGAGTCCATTGGTTCGTTTAAGAATCTCAAGGTTCTTGACTTTGAAAATAACCAGATCAATGGTGAGTTACCTCATTTTGGATCACAGCCGAGTTTGAGAATCTTGAAGCTTGGTCGTAACCAGTTATTTGGTTCTGTGCCTCAAGAGTTATTGCATAGTTCGATTCCATTGGAAGAGTTAGATCTCAGTCTAAATGGTTTTACAGGTAAATTTTTAACACTTTTTTCTTTGCCATTGTTCTGAGTAAGATTTGCTAAATAGAACTATTGATTTGACTGATGTTCCTGGTCTTGATTAGACATCTTTTGTCATATTGTATTAAGCTAATGTTGGTTTTATATGTAACTTAAAAGGAGTTTCTTTTCATTCAAGTGCAGGATCAATTAGTGAAATCAATTCAACAACTTTAACTATGTTGAATCTTTCATCTAACGGCCTTTCTGGGGATCTTCCATCGAGTTTGAAAAGCTGCTTAGTGATAGATCTGAGTGGGAATACTTTCTCTGGTGACATATCTGTTATTCAAAAGTGGAAAGCTACTCCAGATTTTCTTGATCTTAGCTCAAACAACTTGTCGGGAAGCTTGCCGAACTTCACTTCTGCATTTTTAAGATTATATGTGTTGAACATCAGAAATAACTCTGTCACTGGTGGCTTGCCTTCTCTATGGGATAATTCAGGGGTTTCTCAATTCTCTGTCATTGATCTCAGTTCAAATCATTTCACCGGCTCCATTCCAAGAAGTTTCTTCACTTTTGCAAGCTTGAGAAGTTTGAATCTTTCTATGAATAACTTGGAGGGACCAATTCCTTTTCGAGGCTCGAGTGCAAGTGAACTTTTGTCTCTTAATTTTGATCCTCAGATGGAGTTGCTTGACCTCTCTACCAATTCTTTGACAGGTTCATTACCTGGGGATATAGGTAC
The DNA here is from genome assembly GCA_000411055.1 of Leavenworthia alabamica. Taxonomy (NCBI): domain Eukaryota; kingdom Viridiplantae; phylum Streptophyta; class Magnoliopsida; order Brassicales; family Brassicaceae; genus Leavenworthia; species Leavenworthia alabamica. The sequence goes on from KE156513.1 coordinate 282,531, forward strand.
AATGCAAAAGATTCGGGTGCTGAATCTTGCCAATAATAAGCTTTCTGGAGAACTTCCAAGTGACCTTAACAAGCTTAGTGGCCTTGAGTACCTTGATTTGTCAAACAATACTTTTAAGGGTCAAATTCCTGATAAGCTTCCTTCTCAGATGGTGAAATTTAATGTGTCTAATAATGATCTATCAGGCATTATTCCAGAACACTTGAGAAACTACCCTGTTTCGTCGTTCTATCCTGGTAACTCCAAGCTAATTCTCCCGGGTAGGATTCCAGAGAATTCTACGCGTAATCTGTCTTTACATGGGAAAGAAGACCATCGTTCGAAGCTTAGCATAAAAATAGCAATTATTGTTGCTTCAGTTGGAGCTGTCCTTATGATTATTTTTGTCTTGTTTGCTTATCATGGAACACAGCTCAAGGACTTTCATGGAAGCAATGGATTTACTGACCAAGCCACGACTAGAGACACCAAGTTTGGACGCTCTTCTCGTCCCTCCTTTCTCAACTTCAACTCAAATGCTGAGCATCAATCATCATCTTTAAGCTTCTCAAACGATCAGTTGCTCACTGCAAATTCAAGGTCTCTATCCGGGACACCTGGCTTAGAAACTGAAATATCTGAGCAGAGTGTGCCTACTACTTCAGCCACTACGAACCCTAACCTCCTCGATGACTATCCTGCACCAACTGAACGGAAGTCTTCTTCAGGAGGCTCCCCATTATCCTCCTCACCCCGTTTTAGTGACCAACCTGTGATGCTAGATGTATACTCACCTGATCGATTGGCTGGAGAACTCTTCTTTTTAGATGTTTCACTTAAACTCACAGCAGAAGAGCTATCCCGAGCTCCTGCTGAAGTTCTAGGTAGAAGCAGCCATGGAACACTATACAAAGCAACACTGGATAACGGACACATGTTAACAGTAAAATGGTTTAGAGTTGGACTCGTGAGGCATAAGAAAGACTTCACACGGGAAGCCAAAAAACTTGGCTCGCTAAAACATCCAAACATTGTCCCGTTGCGCGCATACTACTGGGGTCCAAGAGAACAAGAAAGACTTCTCCTTTCTGATTACATCCGAGGAGAAAGCTTGGCAATGCATCTATACGGTTAGAAGCTAGCTCTTTTACTCCTACTTATCCATTGAGGCTTAAAGAGAACTTATTACCTTTACAATCTTTCTCTGCAGAGACCACTCCTCGGAGATATTCACCAATGTCCTTCAGCCAAAGACTAAAACTTGCAGTTGAAGTAGCTAGATCTCTTCTTTACCTTCATGATAGAGCAATACCACATGGGAACTTGAAACCAACAAACATAATCCTCACAAGTCCCAGCAACACAGTGCAACTAACAGATTACTGTATTCACCGTCTAATGACTCCATCAGGTGTAACGGAACAAATATTAAACATGAGTGCACTAGGTTACTCAGCTCCTGAACTTACCTCAGCTTCTAAACCAATACCAACACTTAAATCAGATGTATATGCATTTGGTGTGATACTTATGGAGCTATTAACTAGAAGAAGCGCAGGTGATATAATCTCGGGTCAAACCGGAGCAGTTGATCTAACGGATTGGGTTAGATTGTGTGATCAAGAAGGTAGGAGAATGGATTGTATAGATAGAGACATTGCAAGTGGAGAAGAGTTATCAAAGGCTATGGAGGATGCACTTGAAGTTGCAATCTTATGTATTGTATCTGTAAATGAAAGGCCTAATATTAGACAAGTTCTTGATCATCTTACTTCTATTTCTGCTTGAGATTTTTTAATTTTTCTGTAAAAATCTCCATGGATTTCTTCTTCTTCTTCTTCTTCTCTTCATGCATCATTCATCTTTCTGGTTTTGTGTTTTTTCTAGTAGTTGTTTAGTGATTATGATTCTTCATGTGTTCTTACATTTTTATTTTGTTGATTATTTTTTTCCCCTAAACTAGTAGAAAAATTAATCCCATTGATTGTGACAGAAACGTTTGAGTTTGTTTTTTAAACAAAATATTTGGTTTCATCTTATTTACCACTGATTTTGTGATTTTCACTATTTATCGATTTAAAAAGTAATTTAGCAAAAGCAAAAAATATGTATAGCGTTGCCTTCCGTGTCTTAAAGTATTACTTTATAGTATATACTTATCTTGAATTAATTTTTCTTAAAATTCATGCGTTTCGGACGTCAAAATAAAATAAAATAAAATAAATCATGCAGTTTCGTGACAAACTGAAACAAGTATCTGAACCAGCAGTAAAAAAAAAAAAA
>KE156516.1:8790-20934 GCA_000411055.1 Leavenworthia alabamica
ATATATAATTAAAATAAATATTTTTAATTTTTTTTAATTTTATATGTAAAAAATACAAAATCAAATATTATGAAAAGGAATGAATAGTTAATAATTTTTTTTTCTAAATAACATATATATACATACTTCGTTTGAGGAAGAATTAAAAAATGATCATTACATTGATTACTTCGTATATATTATCATTGTCACAAATAAATGTAGATTCAAATGTCAAGTGATAGCCGCCTACGTGGTCCCTTTATGTCTTAAAACCATAATATGGAGCCAAAATCTATCTATTCAATTATTTGAGAAATTGAAAGCTATGATCCTTTTGAATTTTCTTGTAACTATTGTGAAGAAGATCCAATGTTGAAACTAGTAGGTCTGCAAAAAATAATTGAGCATCTTTAATTCATTTTAATAAATGACTTTATCTCGAGGAAGTAACCAAGAAACTGCTTGTCGTTTTTGTTTTTGTAGTTCAATTATTTTGTATTTATAATTTTTTATATGTTCCTACGTTTACTTTTTATATATTAACGAAAAAGTTTTAAAAATTCAAAGTTTATACATTTTGTTGTTAAATGACTAAAATAATATTTTCAATATTTGACTGTTTAAATTTAATAATCACTACTAGATGTTGAGGGGATAACATAACGACAAAAAACAAATGGGCTTTTACATTTACTTGACCCATAACTATATTAGGCCCATTTAAGTGAAGAATATGCTTGCTAATGGGCTATAACATCGACTTGACCCACAACTATATTAGGCTCATTTCTGTGAAGAAGATGATTGTTAAAGAGCTTTACATTTATTTGACCCACAACTATATTAAGCCCACAACTTTATTAGGCCCATTTAATTGACCCACAACTTTATTAGGCCCATTTAAATGACGAAGATGCTTATCGTTGCTATGAAAAATATCTCTTTCTCTCGCTCTCAGTCTTCGCGGTGTGTTCTTGTTCTGATCTGTAGATTAGATCGCTCGAAGAATTTGCAACAGCCTCTGTAAAATTAGGGTAAATATTTGATCATTTCAACCAGATTCTAGCTAGCTATTGTTTAGATCTTCTTCTACCTCTTTCTTAGTTAATAGTCTCTCTAGGTCGAATTTTTTGAGAAAATTGTGCGAAATTGTCTTTGGAATGAAAGAAGGTGAAAGCTAATTCTTTATTCTATTTAGGTTTTGATTTTTTTTGTGTGTAATTACTGTAATTATTTGGTCGAATATTAATATATTTCTGGGAAATTTTACTTTTGAGTTTTGATTGAGAGATCTGAGCTAGGTTCTTCTCTTGTTCACAATTTAATTTAAATTAGCTTCATAATTGAAATTAGTGTATGTGTATTGAACGTTTTCTATAGCTTTTTGAATTATATAGCTTATGTTAATGTGTAAATCTTAGGCGTAGTTAAATTTTATTTTTCTGAACATTTATGGTTACTTTCTGATTTTATTTGTGGTTGTTTTTTTGTTGAAGGTGGAGAATTAAGTTTGGATAAAGATGTCTATGATCGATGAGCCGTTGTATCCTATCGCTGTACTTATAGATGAGCTAAAGAACGATGATATTCAACTTAGATTGAATTCTATTAGAAGGCTTTCTACAATTGCTCGTGCACTTGGCGAAGAGAGGACTAGAAAGGAGTTGATTCCTTTTCTTAGTGAGAACAATGATGATGATGATGAGGTGCTACTTGCTATGGCTGAAGAATTGGGAGTTTTTATTCCTTATGTTGGAGGTGTTGACTATGCACATGTTCTACTTCCACCTCTTGAAACTCTCTCAACTGTTGAAGAAACTTGTGTGAGGGAGAAAGCTGTAGAGTCACTTTGCAGAGTTGGTTCTCAGATGAAGGAGAGTGACTTGGTTGATCATTTCATACCATTAGTTAAGGTTAGACAAGTAGCAAATCTCATGACTTCATTATATTCGTCTGTTTCATTTTGGATATTTGATGTCATTCGAGTGGCATAATTTGACTTGTGAAGTTTACTGTAAATGCTGGAGATTCATTTTTAGGTTGTTTGTTTCCCAAAGTTTTGTCGAACTTTGTAAAAACCGTTAGCCTAGGAATGTTGTATAATGTTTCATTGAATAATGAATTACTGAAGATCCTGTCTTTGTTTAACAGAGACTTGCAGCTGGTGAGTGGTTCACAGCCAGAGTATCAGCTTGTGGAGTTTTTCATATTGCATACCCAAGCGCCTCAGATACGTTGAAAACCGAGTTAAGATCATTATATAGCCAGCTTTGTCAAGATGATATGCCTATGGTGCGGAGAGCTGCAGCCACCAATCTGGGAAAATTTGCTGCTACAATTGAATCAGCGCATTTGAAGACAGACATTATGTCCATGTTTGACGATCTTACTCAAGATGGTATTTTCTTATCTGTTATGTTTCACTGTGTGTTTTTTCTCATCAAGCACATATTTTTCAAATCATTGTCAACTTTGATTCTTTTTATGGGTGACGCATATAGAACCAGCAGTGGCCAGTAGGCTTTAATTATCTTACATAATTTTCATCTTAGGCTTTTTCAATATTAATCTTCACTCTCATTTCAGATCAAGATTCTGTAAGATTATTGGCTGTTGAGGGTTGTGCTGCTCTCGGGAAATTGTTGGAGCCCCAGGACTGTGTTGCACACATCCTTCCTGTGATTGTTAATTTCTCGCAGGTGATTATGTCGCTAAATTCTATAGTCTTTATGCTGAAGATCCATAGTATGAAATGCTTAATTTTTTTACTTTGTTACTGAGCAGGATAAGTCCTGGCGTGTGCGTTATATGGTTGCAAATCAGCTCTATGAGCTTTGTGAAGCCGTGGGACCTGAGCCTACTAGGTAAGAACGTTTTAGATAAACCTACTGGAACATGTTTTTTATAAAGTTCCTTATGCCTATTGGATCGTTTGCATTTCTATATCGACCATTAGATTACCCCTTCAAAGGTATCAGATACTTGGAAAGTTTCATGTTTATTTATCCATCTTGATGATTCTCTTAACTTGTTCTTAATACTATTTACTATGCCTTCTATATTAAGGGCGGAACTGGTGCCTGCATATGTGCGTCTGTTGCGTGATAATGAAGCTGAAGTACGTATAGCAGCTGCTGGAAAAGTTACTAAGTTTTGTCGAATCCTAAACCCTGAACTATCTATCCAGCACATTCTACCCTGTGTTAAGGTACATACTTAAGACAACTTCATATTTGAATCAAATTCCTTACAGAGAATCAAATATATAGTAGTCATTATGTATTACTGATATAGTTCCTTTTAAATATACTTGTAGGAGCTATCATCAGACTCTTCTCAGCATGTAAGATCTGCATTAGCCTCAGTTATAATGGGAATGGCTCCAGTCTTGGGTAAGGTAAGAGAGTTTGCAAATATATAGAAACGTATAAGTTTTAAAATGATGTTTATAATTCATAGTTTAGCAAATTTTAACTTTACATTGATTTTTTAAATTACAGGATGCAACAATAGAGCATCTCCTTCCAATCTTTCTTTCTCTATTGAAAGATGAGTTTCCCGATGTACGCTTGAACATTATAAGCAAACTTGACCAAGTGAATCAGGTTTGTTATGATCTTAAACAAATTTCACATCCAATTTTTAGTTGATAATTTCAATTGTTTATATATATATATATATATATATATATNACTATCTCAATCGTTATTACCAGCAATAGTAGAACTTGCTGAAGATAGACACTGGAGAGTAAGACTTGCTATTATCGAATATATCCCTTTGTTAGCAAGTCAGTTAGGTGTTGGCTTCTTTGACGATAAGCTTGGCTCTCTTTGCATGCAATGGTTACAAGACAAGGTTTCACATTCTATCTCTTACCTTTCTTTACTTGAAAATAGAGATCAGATTAAACAACATACAATATCATTATTAGGTTCATTCAATTCGAGATGCGGCTGCAAATAATCTCAAGCGACTTGCTGAAGAATTTGGTCCTGAATGGGCAATGCAACATATAGTTCCTCAGGTTATTGAGAAGATTAATAACCCTCACTATCTATATCGTATGACGATATTGCGTACAATATCTCTTCTTGCACCAGTCATGGGCTCAGAGATCACTTGCTCTAAGCTCTTACCTGTTGTAATGACTTCATCTAAAGACAGGCAAGTTCTTACATACTCTAATCATTTCACTTTAAATGTCTAAAACAAGGTTTATTCATAACTACAGAGTTCCAAATATCAAATTCAATGTTGCAAAAGTGCTTCAATCTCTTGTTCCAATAGTGGATCAATTGGTAAGTGTGTTACAAAATTACATTTTGGTTAAGTTCATAAACTATGATTTTTGATATTTGGTTTGTGGTTATATAAAAAAAAGGTTGTGGAGAAGACGATAAGACCTGGGCTAGTGGAGTTAAGTGAGGATCCAGATGTTGATGTTAGGTTTTTTGCAAACCAAGCTCTTCAATCTATTGATAATGTGATGATGATGTCTAGCTAATAAAATTGTATAATCGCTTATATAAATATTTTGATGCAAAAAAACAAAACACAAGACTTTGTAACGTAGTAGTTGATACTTGTCTTTTGTCTTATGTAAACTAGAGAGTGACTCTGTATGGTTTTTGTTCATTGTCTTGCTTCTAATGTGTTTTTAATTCTGTGTTAATGTAGATCATGAAATTGTCCGTACAGTCATGAATTCTTCTATGTACTGATTTAATTAAGCCATAAAATAGTAATAAGATTCGTTATGGGTAAAAATTAGGATCCACCAGATTATCAAATACAAGGTAAATCATTAATGGGCCCTGAGTAATTAATTAGGAAAGACTTGTGGGCCTTTCATTAAGGTTCTTTATGCGTTCTGTAGTGGTCTACCAAAAGCACATACTTATCTACAATGTGTAAGCACTGACAAGATCGTTGATGAGAGGCTTTATAGAAAGAAGTCTATCTCCATTCTCCAATAGAAAGAAGTTATTATATTTAGTAGATAAACTTTTGGTTACGTATAAAACTTCTTATTTTATTAGGGAGATCAGAATAATATACATGAATAAATTATATTATCACATTTGTATTCATTTTATTTAATAAAAAAGAATGCATACGTCTATGTAAAATTTAATTTTAAAAGATTAATTTATATATAGTATTATCGTTTAACAAATGATACAAATATGTAAAATTTAATTTTAAAATATTAATTTATATATAGTATTATCGTTTAACAAATGATTTGAAAACAATATTGTATTCATTTCATTTATAATTATTAATTACATTTTTGCTCTTACGAGCCTATGTGTATACTAAGTATCAAAATTAAAATATATCAACAATTTGGGAATTATTTTTTTGTCTATATTATATATTGAGATACTATTTGAATGAGTAAACCTAAATTTTTGAATGATTTTAACAAATAAAAAAATATGAAAGGTAAAGATCGTTGCCGCGTGGTTGGTTCCATTGCCATCACCATTATAATTTTTTTGATATTTATTCGAATTATTCCCAAAATTTAAGATCACATTACAAACCTTTTTTTTTCTGGTCAGAGCTTTCGTTGTCTAGTGGTAATTAAACAGTGTCACTTGTTTTGTTTTCGTTGAACCAGCCAAATTTTGTTTCTGTTTGTTAATAGTTACATTATATCTCACTTTACAATAGCTTTTTTTTTTTATGAAACTTTAGATCTCAATAGCTAAAACTAATTAGGAGAGCTTGAAAACTTATGTAAAGAAGACAACAAGTGTAGCTATGGAAAAAAAATCATAATTTATTCGTGAAGAATTAAACAAAACCTTTAAAAATGAAAGATAAATAAAGATGAAATTTATTTTGAAGTAAAATTTATTTTGTGGTGAATAATGTTATAACCTTAGACTCTCTTTTATAAATCTCAAAATCCTTAAATTTAATAAATTTTTATCATTTATTACATAATTATTATTATAAACTTTTATGGAATGCAAAAACAGCTTATACGACATAAAGTTTTTTTCATAAAATGTTATGCATGTATAATATTCTCATGATACACAAATTTTTTTGCATGATATTCAAATTTTCGAAGAACAATTAGTATGTACGACATTTTTCTATAAGATATTTTTTATGATTGAAAAAATTATTTTTGCAACACGAAACTACGATGAATAATGTTATTTGTCCACACCGAAACTTTTAAAAAAAACTTTTTACATATTATAGTATGTAATACATTATCTAGCTAGGGTTCACACCTAATGTAAAAAGCTTTTAAACCTTTTAAACTCTTAAACATTTTAAGAAATCTAAAACATATTTAACTTTATGATTCTTAAGTTTATTGTAATAGGACCCTTTAAACAATGTATTCTTTATGTTAAGTCATTTAGGAATAACCAATATTGAAACTGAGAGTTATAGAAAGTAAAGTAAAGTAGCTAATATCCAAAAAGCACGAGTTGAAACTTTCCATGGCTGGAGAGTAGTGCGTGACATTTGTATTGTCAGTTTCTGATAGTGTGATGATTGCTTTAAAACCGGCAACAACAAGCCCTTTGAGTCTTGAGTTATGTATTAATACGAAAAATAAATATTATAGAAAGAGTTGAGATTCAATGGTGAGTGTATCCACCACTCCACGTGAAAATTTAATCGATTTTAATAATTTATAACTTTGAAGAGCTGTTGTTATTTGATTTTTCTACAGCTTATTTTTTGTATTCGTACGTGCAAGTTGAACTTGAACACATGTTACGTCATCTTAATTTCATACTGTTATGTTATGTAAGTGTTTATGTAACGTTTTGATGTTTGGTCGGGTTATTTCGAGTTTAATATGCTTGTTTCCACACTCATTTATATTTATGAATTAAGTATTTTATTCTATGGCAATGAAATTATAATTACAAGATAATAATATATTTATATCTTGTGATATATTTCTCTTCATGTAAATTAGTAAAACCACTAGGTAATAAACGACGTGACGTGACTTAACTTAAGAAACAGTATGCAAAAACAAGTGTACACTCAAGACTGCTTAGTAAGCACTAACAATTATGTTTATCACATCAAAGTATAAATTTCATAGTTATTACACTTGCATGATAATATTCTATCGAAATATATAAAGTTATATAATGTTGACAAAAAAAAATATAAAGTTATATAATATAATATACGTTATTGTATAGTCAATGGTTACGTTAAATCACAATCATGCATTACCATACTATGTTCTCATGCCATATATTCCATAATTTATGTGAATATATAACCTTTGCTTTGATGATCATACCAAACTAAAGTTATACTTCTTTTTTTATCCACATATATTAATTGCTAACAATATGAGATTTTGAAATTTATGATTTTTAACTAATAAATTGAAATTTTTAGCTAAAAGTTTTAAATCAAATTTTATATTGTTTTTAATAATATATAGAAGATTTTACTATACTTTTTAAAATTATTAATTCAGTTACAGTATATTTTAATAATTATTTAAATTTTTATATTTAATATTACATAATTTGTTATTTTAAATCAAATATATTCAAATCATTTTAAATAATTTTAGAACGACTATTTTCAATTACAAATGTATAATAAAAGCCCCACAATACGTATAGTTAATTTTATATATGCTCAATTTCGTGTGGTGTGATACTAAATTAATTTACTATTAAAAAATGTTGGAGGTTAGAGCATATATATCTCAACCACCAAAAAGGTATATATATATCTCTACTACCATATAGTTTACTACAATCGTAATTTCCTACCAAACAAGCATATACATACACATGTATCTATGATTTTATTTATTTATATAAGTAGATCTACACGATCATTTTTATATATAAGTTCTTCCAAATATATAAACGACAAAAATGTTTTATTTCTTTCAAATTCAGCGAAAGAGAGCAAGAAAAAAAGAAATGTGGAAAGGATCGGATCATATTACCTTGGTAAAACTAAACTATATATCTTCATAGTTGATTAATATTTTTTTTTATTTTATATACGTTTAACTTTTCTCTTTTTCTAGAATAATATATGTATATGAATCGATTAAGTATATTACGTTTTTGAAAATAAATTTTTCATTATTAATAGTTTGTATATTTTCAATAAATCATCCTTATATTCAAATTAGGGTTTTAAGTTTTTTATTTGTTGGTTATATTCACATAAATTTAAGGAATCTTCGTGTATATTTTAAGCTTCTTTTGGTCATTTTTTGTAAGAAATTTTACGTTAGAGATTTACATGCATGAATATTATTTTTCCATATAGTTATTTAGGATTTCTTTACGTTCAATATTTGGCCAATTTATAAAACGTTAACAAGACCTACATAACAAACATTTTAGATACTTACACTCTAATACATATTTTTCAATCATTATTAATTTAAAAAAATGGTATCAAATGTTATTCATATGCCTAGTTGTGTTTTTTTTTTCTTTGGCAGGTTACAATTACTCTGCATGGAATACTCATTTGAGCAAGAAGTTGACATGAAAATGTAGTGGTGAAGGACGAGCTGAATTGATATTGATACTGCCTCGACCTCGATCCTTCACTTTATTAGTTTTGTTACTACTCGTTATTAAAATATTAACGATAATTTTGTTGTCGGCTATATATAAATTAATATAAAGAATGCATGACACTTTTTTTTCTTTTCATTTATATTTTGTTTTCTAAAATAGTTATGTTATATTTATGCTAATATGGAGGAAAATATTCTAACATTAAAGTTGTATCATGTTATTTTTTTCATAGAAGACAATTTGTTGCGTGTACAAACTACTTTTTAATAAATAAATATTTCCGGCAATTGCTATTATTTTGTAAAATGGAGACTCTATGTTATTGGTATAGTGACAAGTGAAATTACGAATTATTATATTAGATGATAACCAAAATTTATTTAGATTTTTTGTACCAAGATTGTCAGCAAAGCGTGAAATACTTTATTAACACTATAATATCTAGGTGGTTACTTTTATAGGGTTTTTACTATTTCCATTCACTAAAGTCAAATTTCAAATGTTCAATATTTTTTAAGTTTTTGGAATATATACGAAAATATCAATATATACGAAATAATGAGATTTCATCTTTTTTTTAACGTTCTAATAAATATTAAACAGCTAGTGTACTTTACAACATAAACTTAAAGGTGAGTTCTAAGAACATAAGTAAACATATTGTCTGAAAGTTTTCTAGTTTCTACCCAGATGATAGTTTTCTACTTATATATCTAAATTTTTAATAATTATTATTTTATATAAAAAATCATTTTGGAATCGGTTTGAAATAGTATTGAAGAACATCGTTTTCTTCTTTTTAATTGGACCCTCAAATTCACTCAACTTATATTATATAATTATAAGATTCGATTACAAAACAAAACATATTAATTTTAAAATGATTTATTTTTAAAACAATTATTATGTGACCACGAGAAAAAAAAACATAGTAACTAATTGGTAAAGTTACTAATGGTTGCTCCTGGCTCCGTCGCCTTAGCCGCNGTGTAGAGTTTGTTAGTGAATGGGACGAGATCGCCGAGACCGAGTTCTGTTGGTTTCTTGCCGAGTTTTAGAAGTGCTGGACTGTTTCTATCTCCTTCGTTGAACTCGTATACACTTAGTTCTTGAATTTTAGCTGAATTAAAATAAAAAAGAGAAAAATGAGTTAATTATTGAATTTAATATTGATTTTTTAATTTCTCAAATTCTGAATTTTGAGAAGTAGAAAAGTTAAATTTTAATATTTGAATTATTATTAGTTGTAGACACACAAAAATATATTTGCTTTTGTTAATTAATTTCTTAAATTTATGAATTTCCAGAAGTAGAAAGTCAAAAATTTTAATATTTGAATTATTATTAGTTGTACACACAAGAAAAAACAATATTTGATTTTGCAATTTAATTTCCCAAATTTATGAATTTTCAGAAGTATAAAGTCAAATTCTAATATTTAAATTATTATTATTGCACCAAAAAAAATTAATTACTTTTTTTAAATAAATCACTTTTGTAAATTAAGAAGTGGACATTTTTAAAATAATTTGTGAGATAAAAATATTAATTTCTCAAATCTGAAAAACTTAGTTCATATGAATTGGTGTTTCATTTTTTAAGATCTAAGATCATACTTATATATTTGATTTTAATTATGAAGTGACTTATAAAACCATAATGATCTAAACTTACTTGGTCTAGAGTTTTCGTTCTTCTTTCCCCAACTCCAAAAGAAAGCTCTAGTAACGTTAAGATTCTTGGAAGTAATAGATCTTGATCTTGAGAAGGAATCTGGACCGTTAGATGAGATCTCAAGGTTTTGAAAAGATCTAGAGAAACCAAGAAGAGTACTACGATGAAACTGATGATGATTACGAGAGAGATTGTTAAGAGTTGTCATAGAGATGGATTCGAAAGACATAACAGAAGAAGCCATTTGATCAAGAAGACTTTTTGAAACTATGATGTGATTGGTAAGGATATTAAAGAAGTGTTTGGTCTTTGGTTTATGTCTTTATGGTAGTTGAGTTTGAGAAAATGAGTTTGTATATATATTACAAAAGTGGGCTTCTAACGAAAGTTCCTTGAGAAATTTTGACTCGGTTTCGAATGTGGTCTCTAAGTGTAAGCTAGAGAATTTTTATGTATTAAATATTGACCAAGGCAAAACACGTGTTATAAATTAGTATAAACTTATAATATATAATATGGACGGTTTATATATAAGCCTATCTTGGATATATTCAGTTTAACTTGACTTTTCTCTAGATTTTGAGTTTTTAGGTTTAGAAGTTTATTATTATTTTAGATATTTTAAAATTTTGTTTTAAGTTTGATTCGGTTTTATCTGGATTTAGATTGGTTCGGACATCTAAAATATTAAAAAATAAAAAAATATTTTACAAATACAATTTGGTTAAAATTATATATATATATAACTATTTTGTGATATTTTAGTTATTTATTTGAAAGACAATTCCCTTAAATACCACTAAATTTAATTTATATTCCATAGATACCATTAAAATTAATTTAGAACAAAATTATCATTTAATAATCTAATTAAATTAGAAATTATGTTTTATTTTAAGAAAACTATATAAATCCTAAATTATATAAATCCTAAACGTTAAATATTAAACTCAAAGATTATATACTAAATTCTAATATTAAATAATAAATTCTAATCTCTAAAGCAAAATTCTAAACCCTAAATAATAAATACTAAATTCTAACCATAAATACTAAATTATAACCCCTAAATAATAAATATTAAACCCAAACATTAAATATTAAAAATTAAACCCTAACATTAAATTTTTTATAAAAAATTGTAATTTTTAATTAAAAAAAATATTGTTAATAAAAATAGTATTCATGTCTAAATTAAAAATTAATGTAATGTTGTTAAAAAAAATATATTTAATGGTGTCAGAGAGAATTACTCTTATTTTAATATAAAAATAATTCTTAGTTTTGGAGTCTAAATATAATTAATATTTTATATTTTATTGCAATTTTAAAACAAATTTCTAAATTGCCCATTATACAAGACCAATAACCTTCTATGATCTAATCTTATTATGATGATGATAATCAATTACTTACAAGATAATTATTTTTTTTTTTTTGGTCAAACAAGATAATTATTCAAACAACGTTTTTCCATAAACGATTGCGATTCTACATAATATATATTCTCTCATACAACATTTCAGGCAAAGCCTAGTCATCACCTTTTTTTTAGGACATCACTTTGCAAATTTTCGTTGTGATGTAACGTTTGGTGTTTTTTTTGCTCTTTTACCACTGTTCAACACATATATTAGCATTATTTATTTGACCCAAAAAAAGAAAAAAAAAATAGCCCTGCTCTGTCTACGTCTCTCTTTAACATTCTTATATTTCTGATAAATTTTGCATATATTATTACAAAAATATGTATTTTCTACAACTAGAATTCAAGATTTCTGTCTATAATCCTTTAAAATTTTTAACTAATGAAGTAAAGATTCTTACGGTAACATTTGTATTTAATTAATTATAATTTAATTAGAGATATATTACGTAAACGTATTGTTTATATATTTATATCATTTACTTTTTTTTTTTTTTTTTT
>KE156516.1:21886-45865 GCA_000411055.1 Leavenworthia alabamica
CAATACCCTTAAGATAAAAAGTGTAGAACAGTTTTGTCGGATACACAAGCTGTTGAAGCTTAACTTGTCCGTAAGCACCTTCAAAGATTCCAGTTCCACCAATGATAGCGAGGAACGAGTCTTCATAAGTTAAGTAAGGTCCTTGTACAGACAAGTGACCATAGTCTCCGAAGTAAAAGCTATAAGTAGCTTCGAATCTCTCACCTTTCTTCTCAGGGACATGTTCGATCACAACACATAGACCAGCGGTGATTCCAACGCGCTTCTTGAGATCGCCGGTGTATAGTTTGTTAGTGAATGGGACTAGATCACCGATACCAAACATTAGACTAAAAGCGTTTTTGAGAATCTTTGGGCTGTGTCTATCTCCTTCGTTAAGCTCATAGACGCATAGTTCTTGAACTTGACCTAAAAAAATCAAGAATCAACTTGTTCATAATTTGGTTTTAAGCCTCTAATATATATCAAAGTTTTCAAACTTACTTGGTCTTGAGTTCTTGGAACTCTCTGAGTTGTGGGAGAGAGCTGAACAAGAAGTGAGATTCTTCTTGGGAATGAGACTTGATCTAGAGGAGAGATTTGGACCGTTGGATGAGATACCAATATTTTGGAGTGGTTTAAAGAAACTTAGATGAGATTGGTGATTACAAGAGAGATTGTTGAGAGTTGTTGTAAAGATAGATTGAAGAGACATTGCATAAGAAGTCATTTGATCAATAAAAGACTTAAGAAGAAGAAACTTTGACTAGATTGGTTTTGTAAGGATATTATGAAGAGATAGGATTATTTGGTTTATTTGATGAATGAGTTGAGTTGTAACAAATGTATGTATCTATTTATAGTTGAGATGATATTATTATTATATTATATGATGAATGGTGATGAAGTAGCACGTGCGTAAATAGACCAAAAATAGAGCTTTCATGGCCGGTTCGTTGACCGTTGTGTCAACATTTAGCAAATGTGAAATGGTCCAAGCCTTTGGCTGGTCTTGATTCTACTTTTATATGGCCGGTCCCTATACTACAAAAAACAAAGAAAAATAAAAAAAATTTGCGAGCCTTGAAGCTTTATTAATTATTATTATAACTAGATTTTTGCCTTCACATATATAGAAAATATTTTATATTTGATCATGTTACATGTGTTAGGTTCAATCTTAGCTTCTCTCATGCGACTTTAGAGACATAAGCTTTGATTATGACGAGACGAGATTCAAACAAGAGATCCATGAAGGCATGAACCATTCTCCAAGTATACTAAATCGAATCCACTTTACAAAAATTGTGGAATTCGTAGGTTGAGAATTCAGACTCAAATAAAAGAATCAAGAATTAATGATTAAGTTTAATAAAAAAAAAAGGAATTAAGGAGGAGAGCTTGGTTAGAAGACAATATAAAAATTATTTATAAAAAGAAAATAAAATATATAAATTATTTATCAGAAGAAAATAAAATGTATAAATTATTTATAAAAAGAAAATAAAATATATAAATTATTTATCAGAAGAAAATAAAATATATAGAGTCCAAAAACTAAGTCGGTCCACTATTCAAACCATCACTAGTCTTATAAATTATTCCTTGTAAGAAAAACTATTGTTTTAAACTCCAAATGCATTGGATATTAATATTGTTTTAAACTCAAAACATTTTTTTTTTAAAACTATTGTTTCAAAAACTCCAAACAATTTTTTAAAAACTATTGTTTCAAAAATCCAAACATTTTTTTTTTAAAACTATTTGTTTTAAAGTATTGTTATAAACTCCAAACAATGCAATGCATTAGAATCCTATGAAATGCATTAAATTGGATATTAATTTGGTGAAAAATGCATTAAAAAATACTCACCTTTTAGAGTTGAAAATATGTCATAAATTCAATTTTATTATTTAATTCAACTTATGATTTAACGAATTCAAAATTTTCATATTTTAACACATAAACAATAAGAATTGTGTTTTTTTTTGTTAATTAACGAACAAGATTGAGATTTCCTCAATAACATTTTATTTATTTATTATTTATATATTTTATTTATGTAATTTTATTGTTATTTTTTATTTTATTAATGTTTTATAACTTTTATAGTATTTAAAATTAAAATATGATAAAAAGTATATAAAAATTATATTAATACATTTTGTTAGATTTGAATTTTTGATAATTTAGTTATTTATTTATATTAAACTTTTTAATTATTTTAAAATATGTATAATGTCTAAATTTAAACGATGGTATGATAGACACATTATATGAACACATTATTAAATAACCAACGGACCAAAGATGTTGACTGTTGAGGAAAGACAAACTTCAACGGGCCTGTGAATCAGTTAGGCCCATTATAATTACAAACCAGCCCAACAACGATTTTATGGTGAAGATTTTTTTTCTTTTATCTAATAAATCTGAAAAGGAAAAAAGAGACATCGATGTAAGACCAATGTAGATATGATGATTCTTACAACATAAATAATCTCGGTAAGAAATATATGTTTTAAAAAAAAAATTAAAATCTTTTTTTCCCCAAGAAATTACAAAAAAAAAAAAAAAAAAAAANGTTTCTTATTACAACTTAACGACAACATCTCCGTTTCTTCCTTCACAACAACGGCGTTATTGAAAGAAATGTCAACGCCAAATAATCTCACAACCCGACCCTTATCCTGATCCGACCCGGATTTCGATTTCCACCCAATATACAACTGTTTATCCTGACCGTTGGATCTTTTAAAACTGATCAAATCACCGGCACAGAGTCTCTTATCTTTAACGAACCTGCTCCAACCTTTAGTCAACACATAGCTTTGACTACTATTCCAATACGAGTAACGGAACCTCCACACCTTCCCGTTAACGTCTTCAAAATTCAATAGCATACCTTTCACGGACACGTTATCATCATCTAACGGTAACGGAAAATGTTTCTCCGCTTGGAGTTTCGGTATAACTAAACGGTTTAGTTTCCCGACGTCACTTGGCGTTAAGGCTTTCTCAAACAGTGACTGCGCCGATTTAAACCCCGTCACTACCGTAACGGAATCAAACGGCGTCTTCATCTTCTCCTTCGTGTTTCCGTTACCGTTACGATTCCGTTTCCTCTGCTCTAGTTCTTCGTTGTAAGTATGTTTTCTCAACATATCAACGATCTCAGATTTCGAATGCGCGTTTAAGAAATCAACCTCATCATCATCACCGTTACATAACGTCGTCTCTTTGAAATTTGCAACAGCGTCACGTCCACGGAAACGGTGAGCAGCAACGTCATAAGCACGCGCCGCTTCATCTTCTTCATTAAAAGTGCCGAGCCAAACGCGTTGATGCTTCTCGTAAATCTGAGCTCCCCATCTTCCATTTGGCTGAGGAACAACACCTTTGAATCTTGACGATGGAAGCTTTCTTGATTCAGCTTCGACACCGTTCTCAGAATCCAAAACTACACTTGATCCGCTTCCCATTCTGTATAGTAAACTCATCGGAGACGATGAGTTTCTCGCCGGAATCTTGGTTGGAGTGTGAATAGAATCTATACTTTTTGAGCTCTCGTCTACGCTACTCATAGTCTCCATTAATGAAGAAGTCACAAGAAAATTGTGAGAGATTAATTTTATGTAAGTGTGAACGTGTGTGAATGCATATAAGCATGTATATATAGAGAGACAAGAGAGAAATAAAAAACAACAAGTGCATGTATGTTATTATCAGATTTGTTTTTATTTTATTTATTTCTTTTTTATTGTAATGTGTTTTAATGATATACTATAAATTAATAAATTAATACTATATGGGTATAGGTGTATGGTCCATGAATTTATGTGTGGGTCAACTTAAATTGACTGGAATATTCATGCAAAATATTAACCAGATATATTTTTCCTTTTAAGTTAAATTAGTATATTAACATAATATGTATATAAATAATTTATAATTCACATATTCCATTATTTGCTTTTACTATTTAGAAATTTATCATTTTTTACGTTCACAAGTTTTTAAGAAAGTGGAATAACACATGATACATGTGTTAAGAATATAACTACAAAAATATATAAGCTTTTGCCTTTTATAATTCAATAAGAATATTTTTTATATTTCCATTATTTTATTATCTTCACATTGTATCTTACACGAGAAATCATTTGTTTCCTAACAAAAAAATAATTTTATATAACACTAAAAAAATATACTGACGATGAATAAAAGGTTATATGAATATGTTGTGGGCTATATGGGTAAGTGGGGTCGACAAGTGGGCCAAGGATAAGATAAAAAAGATTCATATGAAAATATAATATTATTTTAGTTAAAGTTCATTCCCCCTAAGCTTTATTTTGCTTATTTACAAGCATGCTTATCAAAATTAATTCATTTGTTAAGATATATTCTTTTCTCACTGAAAATTAATAATTTAAATCTCAATAAAAACTTGTTTTGGCATCTTTTTGGAAAGCATGAATCCTTCATGTTTATACAATGCAATAAAGCATTTTTCTTCCATTTCTTTTAATAATTGACATTATTTGGCTAAACGTGGAATCTTGTAAATTCTTTTTTTTTTGGTTGAATTTAGCCACGTAATTAAGGAATTAAATGGTAATATAAGATTCTCACCGACAATATGAAAAAGAAAATACAATATATGGTCAAATAGTTGATAAATACTCATAGGTTTTAAAATATGTGTTCTAAAATTTTACACATTTTTAACATAATCTTAAATTTTATTTTGGTCAATTCTCTTAAATACCACTAAATTTAATTTATATTCCATAAATACAACTAAAATTGATTTAAGACAAAATTATCATTTAATAATTTAATTAAATTAGAAATTAAATTTTATTTTTAAAAAATTATATAAATCCTAAACAATACATACTAAACTCAAATACTATATATTAAATTTTAACATTAAATATTAAATTCTAATCTCTAAATCAAAATTTTAAACCATAAATAATAAATAGTAAACACAAACACTAAATACTAAACCTTGGCCATAAATACTAAACCCTAACCCCTAAATAATAAATATTAAACTCAAACATTAGATATTAAATTTTAGCATTGTATATTTTTTATACAAAAATTATAATTTTTGATAAAAATATATTGTTAATAAAAAATGGTATTTTTGTCCAAAAAAAATTAATGTAATTTTATCCAATAAAGTATATTTGATGGGAATTACTCTTTTATTTTTTGTTATCCGCCATTAATATATTATATATTTTCTATTAATTATACATTAAATAATATTAATAAAAAATTGTTTAAAATTGATATTGAAGATACATTAACTAATGTATGATTTAGTGTTAAGTAGCAGTAATATGTGGAAATTAAAATCTTAAATTGATTCGAAAATCTTTTAGGATTTGCTTACGTCATGCGACTTTCCCTATTTAGATTGGTATTGGCTGTGTCCAATCACACAAACAATGATTTTAGTATTTTACTATTATTATTTTGTTATAAATATTCCACCCGAATCATTAATAGGTTACATGTTTTATTATTTTATTATATTATAAATACAGATGGAATTAAAATAGCATTTTATACATCATTGTGACATTGTCCATTGAACCAGGTATTTTTTTAATAAAAATAAGTTAGATAAATTATGCTGACTATTTGGTATTTAAATACACTACATTTGATAATAAATACAATATTAGTTGGTTATCGAGACATTGAGGCCATTATTTTTATAAAAAATAATGTAAGGTTAAAAATTAGTGCTGGTAAGCGGATCGATCTGCAACCCAAACCCGCTCTGTATAAGCAAAAAAATTTAAAATCAAACCCGCATCCGCACCCACAAAATCCGTAAAATTTGCGGTTCAATTCACAACTCGCTAAATTTAATTATTTTAATTTTTTTTATATAAAATTATTTAAAAAGTTTAAAAACTCGTAAAACTTGTAAAAACACGCAAAAAAAAATACGACACTCATTAAAATAGATAGAATAATTTTGTTCAAATATAAAATTTAAGCAAAAAATATAAAAATAAAATAAAAATAAAAGATAAATAATATTTTTAAAAGAAATAAAGACAAAAATAATCTTAAAAAAAATTNAAAAAGTGAGTTTTAACCGCGAAATCCACAAAAATATAAATTTAAAAATTGAAATTCAAACCCGTCCCGCAGCGAGTTAAAAACCATTTTCTCATAACTATTAAAGATTATTAGAACATGAAAGTAAAAAGTTGATGAAAAATGTTAGCATGACTAATCTATTGAAATCGTTCTTCAAGAATAAGTATATAATATAATATACACTTGTAATTTTTCATAGAAGTCTACAACTATGCACTCTAATCTCATGACATCAACTTAGAGAAAATTATATTATCTTCTACGAAAATTAATATAGTTGAGAGGAGTGACGACAAAAGCAACTTGTTAGGTTAAAAATAACAAAAACAAACTCGTCACTTTAATGATGATATATAGGCTAATATCACATGTGTTTATATATTGATCGAACATGGTCTTATAATGATCATATTAATATTAATTAATTCAGTGTGGTTCCACATTTTGTTAACTTTTTGGTTACTTTTAAAAGACATTCTTATAGTTAACAAAAATCAGAATTAAGACGTGATTATTGACCCAAAAAGTAAGTATAATTTATGTAATTTATGGATAGTGATTGAAAAAAATAATTTATTTAGAGTTAGGCATCATATTTATTACATATACATGACACTCTATAGTTTATTTTTGGTGCGACGTAAAGCTTGTTTAGGTAAATGACAATATATTATGACACTTAATAATAACTAATATGTCTGCCAAAGTTATATATACCTTACATATACTGTCGGCAAACGTGTATATATATGCTAAAACTATTTTAATCGTATTTTGGCATATTACAAAGTATTATTCATGATTCCTATCATAAAATGTGATAGGAATCATACTCCCTAATTACACTTGTATATGGAGAAGTCGATCGTATTTTCTTACCTTGTTTCTCATTTTTCTCAGATCAATACGAATATTACATCAAAGATCGATCTTATAAGTTATAACATATTTATATCAACTAATTTGGAGTATATTTATTTAGTATATATATTTGTTGTTCTTTGTCTGTCGTGTCTAGATAAGTTTTTGGATAAGAACTGCAAAATATTAAGAAAAAAATAGCTATCACGCTTTTTTCGAGAGTTTAGATAACAATGATTACTAAGCGAATAAGCTTCACGTTTTCGAAAAGGTTTTAATATATTAACGAGTGAAAAAAATGAATTTATTATTTAATTAATTATATAAAATTTTAAACTATGTTTAATTTGAAAGAGAGAAAGTATCATTTTTTATATCCCTAATAGATACTTTAATTTTTTAAGAAACAAAAAAAAAATCAGTATATATAAATAGTATGAGTTTTTATGTTACTCTTTTTACTTAAGTTTATTAATTAACTAATTACTATGAGTTTTCATATGTTTAGTTTATTCTTAAATAATGGTTTAAACTTAATAGTATTAAAATAAGAATCGTTTATGTAAATTTGTAATACCAATTACATCATATAAAATCTATAGAAATAAGATAAATCGGACAGTTAAAAATAAAAATGCATCTTATAAAAGGTTAGGCAAGAGTTAGGTGTAAATATATATAACGTTTTCTTGTTTTTATGTCAACAATATTCAAATAAATAATTTCTAATGTTATCTTTATGGGAGAGACCTTATCTTTGTTCACGATCAAATCATTTTTATTTTTAAATAGAATTTAGAAGAAAAGGTTATTTGAAGAAATGAACCAATGGAAGCTTTATGCCACGTCAAAATCAAACATTTTATTCCTATTTATGTGTTTTTGATTAGCCAACTTGACTCTTCAGGCTGTTCTGTGTTCACATGTAAACAAACTTGAGTATAGCTTATTATTTTTTTATTTAATGAAAATATTTATTGTATTGCTTGTAATGTGCATTGGCATAGGCCATTGAAGTATTTGTAATGTAGTAGCCAAGTATTGAGAAAACTAATGTTAACAACCAAAATATTTTTTATACAAAACCAAACTTAACTAGTTACACTAAACTAAGTCGTAATATTGACTTGTGGTTCCGACATGAAAACTGTCTATTTTGTCCAAGTACAACAGTAGTTAATTAGGTAATGCCATAATCGTGTACTTTTTTTGACAAAAATAAATTAAAATTAGGTAATAATTGACGTTTAGAATTTAATGACTAAAAAATTATCAATCAAGTCACGGATTTTGCAAGATTCTTCTATATCACCAGAAAGAAAGAAAAGTATCAAAGCATGGGCCACTTGTGGACTAGATGTAGTCATACACCTCATTCCAAGTCATAAATCAAATCCTCATTTAACAAAATAAAATAGTAATTAAAGAATAATTCGATTAAATAATCACGATAATGAAAAAGATCATTAGACTAACTAACTCCATAAATATATATTGCCATTGGTTGAGAAGCTCATATCAAAGGAGTCCCATTATTGTCAGAAATTAATGAGGTTCCATAATCTCTTACATATTTTTTTAAATTTTGTGTGGATGGACCATGTCATAATAAGTTTTTTTTTTTTTTTTGCAAAAATAAAGAAAACCTCATATTATAGCTTTTTATTATGTTAGAAATTATATATTAATAAATTATTTCTGATCTAAAAATAATATTATTTAATATATAACAAACAAATTTAACCAACTATAAAAAATATATAAATTACTATTGGTCACATAATATCCAACAAAAAAAATTTACATAAAAATATGAAACATCAAATATTTTAAAATTTGAAACAGAAATAATATGTTGATATATATCATGTACTTCTGTTTCATTGTATAAGATAATGTTAAGAAATTTTTAAAATTTTAAAACAAAAAATATATTTTCACAAAATTTATTATGAATAATAATATACAGTGTATACCTAATTTTACTAACAGAAATATTGTAAAATAATAATGTATTACTAATATAAATATATATTTTAAATATGTCATTGATACTGTAATTTGTAATAAGTAGATTCACGTTGCCGACATCAAACCTCATGAATGAAATACGTACAGCCAACTAGCTATTAGCAAACCTTTTATTTTATTTTTTGGTTTGATTTTTATTTAAATTAATACGCATATAAATATAAATAAATATAATTTATATAAATATATATATAATGACCATTTTAAGATATTTATGAAATGATTTTTTATCTGTTGTAAACAAGCTAATCACAAGCCCGTAGTCCCAACTGAAAAATATATACATATATAAGCGTATATATCATATTTGATATTTCTAATTGATAAATAATGACGGATGCAGTGACGTCACCACAAGAGAAAGTGTAAGTTGAAGGTCAACTAGCTCTATATGTGTTCGAACGGCTCATGGGCTAACATAATAAAAGGCCCATATGTGTTCAGCTAAGTTAACCAGTATTGAAGGTGAACGTAGGCCCAATATAATGTTTAATCAAAGCCCATTAATCAATTCGCCTTTGATCTCAAATTGTTTACGTGTAAGAGCACGTACCTTTTTTCGACAATCTAAACCTGATCTTTCCAAAAGACATCAATGAAAGACTTGTGTCCACTAAAATATCAAGTGTTTAAATACTTAGAAATTAGATTTAGTTGAACCAATTTTAATTAATATATAACTAATATATTTCTGATACTAATAAAGAGAAAAGTAAAATTGTAATTAATGGCAAAATAATCATTTCCACGTCATCTTTGCACCATATTGTTTCAAGTATAATGGAAGGTCTAAGTGTATTGACGTGGATCCAACACACCAATAAATATTATTCATAAACTATATGCTTAAAATAAAGGCACAATTATTTCATACTATGCCAAAAAAAAAAAACTAAAATACGATATAAATTTTCAAATAAATAGAAAACTACATATTATTACATTACATAAGGTTATGTATTTAAGTGTACGAATAAAAATAAGATTTTAATTTAAGAGCTTTAATATTTTTGTATTTTAGTAATATATTATAATTAAAATTCTAAAAAATATTTGGTAGATAATAAAAGAGGAAACAAAGAGGGGCATACATGTTCGTGGTTTGTGACCATATAAAATTTGAAAACGATTGGTTTACAGATATTTCACACTCACCAGATTTAACATGTCTAAACCTAAAGCATATAAAAGCATTCAATCTTATTCACACAACTACATAAACTTAACTTATATTATAAAAATCGTTATATATATAATAGACAAATTAAAATATGTAACATAAAATAATAAAAACATAAATATATTTGAAAAAAATCATGGTTACAATGTAATCAAGAGTTTGCACACACACAAAAATAATTGTTAAATTAAACATAATCGTATGACTAATTTAATCAATTTAATTATGTACAATAATTCATAATCATTTGTAGTTTTTTTTGGAATAAAATGATACTAATATATACGGAAGGTCAATTTTCAAAAATATCACTAAATTTACTTTATATTCCATAAATACCACTAAAATTGATTTTGGTCAAAATTACCATTTAATAATTCAATAAAATGAAAAATTAGATTCTATTTTGGATAAATTATATAAATCCTAAACAATAAATATTAAACTCAAACACTATATACTAAACTCTAATCTTAAATATTAAATTCTAATCTCTAAATTAAAATTCTAAACCCAAATACTAAATATTAAATCCTAACCATAAATACTAAACCCTAACCCTTAAATAATAAATACTAAACTCAAACATTATATATTAAACTCTAATACTAAATAAAAAGAATATATTTCTTTTTATGAAAAATGTAACTTTTAATAAAAATAAATCTTAATTAAAAATGGTATTTATGTCCAATTAAAAAATTAATGTATTTTTATTCAATAAATCATATTTGATGGTGTTTGAGAGAATTACTCTATGCTAAGTAATTATGTATATCATTATAATTGTAATGATCTAATTAAATTAAAAAAATATAATAATTTAAAAGATTGAAAATGATGTATGGCTATAACACAAGTGGAAGGTGAAGAGACAGTGTCGGGTGGGTTGGGGTGCACTTCCACGCGCAACTAAAGACTTAATGTCCCTACACAACTCTCTTCTTCTTGTATAAATGTCATTTCTTTGTTCATCTCACTTACTCTTATCTTCACAACTAAAACAATCAACAAAAAAAACCCTAAAAGAAAATCTCTATATCGAAGATGGGAGTATTGAAGAGAAGACTATCGAATAGTAGAGGTCTTGGTGGTGTTCTTAGAGAACAAAGAGCTAAGCTTTATATCATTAAACGATGTGTTGTGATGCTACTATGTTGGCAAGATTGATCTTGGTTTGATTCAGAGTAGTGATACTTTGAAGCTAAACCGGAATAAACCGAAGATTGCTAGAAGCTTAGAAGATAAAAAAGGAGAATACCAATGAAAATTGAAACATTTTCTATATGGGTATATGTTTTTTTTTTGGTTTTGGAGGGTAAACTTGTAAATATCGACAAAAAGATTCAATATAAATTTGTAATGGCTTTTGCTTTAATACCATAGCTCCTAGTGTAAATTCAACTATCTCAATTCTCACACATAAATCTAACCAAGATCAGTTTTTATTTATTTTTACTTTTTTTTTAATTTCATAGTTTTATGAGTTTATGATTATATTTTAAGATTTGGTTTATTAAATGATTTTGTTTTCTAATATGTGAAATTGTATTAACCCAACCAAAATTTAATTTATACAATAATATAAGAAATGGTATCAATCATTCAAATTCGACTAAAATTTCCTAACTCCTAATTTTTATAAAATATATTATATTCAATATTTTTAAGTCGTTTGAACTTTGAGCCCCTTCATAAATAATCCAAGAAGATAGAGGACAGACCAACTAACTTTTCAGTTTAACACAGAGGCAACTTACATCCTTTGCGGTTGTGTAAGAAAGTGATATATATATATATATATCAAATATTAAATACCACTAATTTTATTTTATATTTCATAAATATCATTAAAATTGATTTAGTACTATATTATCATTTAATAATTCAAATAAATTAAAAATTAGATTTTATTTTAGAAAAATTATACAAATCCTAAACAATAAATACTAAACTCAAACACTATATATACCAAAACTCTAACCTTATCTAATAAATTCTAATTTTTAAATCAAAATTGTAAACTCTAAATAAATATTAAACTCTAACTATAAATACTAAATCCTAACCCCTAAATAATAAATACTAAATCTAAACATTAAATCCTAACATTAAAAAAAAATATTTTTCATAAAAAAATAATTTATAATAAAATATAGTGTTAATAAAAATGATATTTATATCAAAATAAAAAATCAATGTAATATTGTCCAATAAATTACTTTGGTGGTGTTAGAACTTAATAAAATAAATTATTAAATTTCATATCGCCGTTATTTATTAGTCTAAGTTCATAAAACCCAATTATTATAAATATTAAATATAGAAATAACAATTTAAGAGAGATTACAAGTTTGCATAACACCTTTTTTTTATTGTATGTTTCAATACTTCGAAGGTCAAATATGAAAAAAACTCTGATTAATAGTCAAAGCAACAACAACTTCCTAGTTCAAATGATTAATTAGGTAATTTCGAAGATAAATTAATAATTAAAATAAAATATTATATGATTAACTTGTCTAATCATATGTTACGTTAGTGCTCCACGTAGCCGTAGGGGTTTTTAACGTTTTATAAAACTAAAATCAAAATTTTTGTAATCATATGTGTGCTGTTTAATTTCTATTTGAATTAATAAATTATTAGTGCCTATAGATATTAATCAAAGGACACAATATTATAATTATTGTATTGTTCCTCTATTCATGACGTGACCATTAGCTGCCAAATTATTTTTATGAGTTATGATAGAAGACATTTATAAGGTGACGACAAATTTATTCAATTAAATAAATTAAAAATGAATTTATTTCTATTTTTTTTTGCTTTCTTTTGTCAATTGTATTAACTTTTATTTAATTAGATTTTTTCATTCTAATTAATTTAATATTTGTAAGCAGCAAGATTTTTTTTAAATTGTTTCAACGAGATATTAGTTGATCCAGCTACTACGTTCAAATCTATTATTATCTTCTTTATAACAAAAAAACTTTATTAATATCTAAAAACATGGAAATTTGTTATTATTATATTTTATTTCATTAAAATTAAATATTATCGATAAAAAAATCAAGAAAATGGGGTCAAAGTGTCAGGTGGAAACAAACTAAATCTGCATAATTGTGTAATTGAAATTCTGTTGTCGGCCAACTTAAAATTATGCACAATACTCATCTAGTCATCTACACAACACCTTTTATATATTTCATTTTTTCTTTGTCATGTTTCATATATTTATTTATTTATAAAAATTAATTTTTTAAATAACACAAAATTTAATTTATAAACCATTAATATAACTAAAATTAATTTATATAAAATTATTATTTAATAATTTAATNATTAAATTCAAACACTATATACTAAATTCTAGTCTTTTAAATTAAAATTCTAAACTTTAAATAATAAATACTAAAAACTGAAATCTAACCATAAATACTAAACGCTAACCCCTAAATAATAAATAGTAAACATAAATATTAAACAAAAAATTTTATATTTTTAATAAAAATAAAATTTAATTAAAAATAATATTCATATCTAATTAATAATTATTATATTTTTATTCAATAAATTATATTTAACGGTGTTATAAAAAATTTCTCACTTTTAAATGATAAAGTTTCATAACCATATATTATATAAATAACCGTGTATTCCTAGAAAAGTGATAGTAACATTTTTTTGATTAAATATAAAGAATCTCTAACCCGATTAAAAATCTTTAAACATCAAAATAAGTAGAAATCATCTAGGAGTATTATTAATAGATACTATTAGGAAAAGTCTATGTAGAGTGTGTAATAAGAAAAAATCTATCAACTGTAATAAAATCATGCATAAAGACAAAAGAAGTTGAACTGTCAAAAAGACAAGAGGATGAGTTCGACCACGTGCGGCGGTCCTACCACCGTCGCCGTCGTGGCCACAACAAACGTCGTCTTCTCTTATCGCTTTCTCACATTATGGTCCCTTTTACATACCTAATTAAGCTAAACATTCCCATGTAATATTTTTCAAACTATGTCTTAATTTCCATTTTTAGTTTGTTGATATATTATTGAAAACATATATGCAATCTTGATACTATAAAAAAACATTCCTAAAACTATTTGAAACATTTCTTATAAACTATTATAAAAATGATAAATAATTTACGAATAGAATTTTAATCTATTTTCATAAAAAGATGGATCGTTATGTGAATGCTTTTGTTATGTCTTCGGCCTCGTGCATTGTTTGTATGAGATAATATTTATATATGTTGCCTCGACATTATTGGTCCACTCTATCATATATTGAGTTCCTTGTACTTCAACACTTATGGACTTCTGTTCCAGGTGCATTCATATATGTGTTCTTCTAATCAATACATTGCACATGATTCTCATATTATTATATATTTTATTCATATAATTTTATTTTCTCCTGCTTGTATATAGTTATCATATGAAAATGTTATTTCTTTATATAAACTGTTTCAACAATTTATTGTCAGATTAATTATATTTTTGTCAGAATTATGAAACCTGTATTATATATAGTTATACACGTATTACGTAAACAAGTTGGCCTATTAGCTCAGTTGGTTAGAGCGTCGTGCTAATAACGCGAAGGTCACAGGTTCGATCCCTGTATAGGCCATTCTTTTTATCATTTCATATGGGCCCTCAACAGCAGCCCACAGGCCTGGCCTATCACTAATCTATAATATTATGGATTTATTGGGCCTAAATTGGATCTACGAGTTGATTCCTTTAGCACATTAGGTCAAGGGAAACAACTCATTACCCACTGGGCCTTGTTCATAATTTGGATAATTTGGGTTTTTTGGTTCCCTTTTATAATTTGGGTTTTTTGGTTCCCTTTTATAATTTGGGTCTTTTTAATAATTAATAGATATTGTCGGAATTTTGTGAGTTCTCTCTCTGTAACCTTGTAATATATTAATGCATAAGAACAACAACTAGTTGTCTAAAATCTGAAAAAAAAATCAAATTAAAACAAAAATATCGTGTGGTTTGATCTACTTAATAAAATAAAGCCATTTTTGTTGAGAAATATTAAAGAAAATAATAACTTATATGTTAAAATTGGGAGAAAAAGAAAAAACCTAAAAGCTATAGAGATACACACAAGTGACGAGATCATGACGTAATGTGCTTGTGGAAGCAACTGTATCTGTAAGGAATAATAAATAACACAACTCAGTAACGGCGAAAGAGATGTAATATTAATGTAAGAGAGATCTCAAAATAGTTTCTATAAATAGAAACAATGATCTAAGTTTCCTCTTCTCACGAAAAATATTCGATCTATTCCTCTCGATTTCACTTGTTATCTTCCATCACATAAACTCTCTACCTCAAACCTAATTTAGTATATATAAAACGCATTAAATGTTATCGCTATATATATATATATTGATGTAAAATATGAGTTATGAATATGTAATAGAAACTATGGAACGAGTATAACATGTTTTTTTTTTCCATGCAACATTTAAAATTTAATTGTTAAAGATTTGTCAGAAATATAACTATGGAGATATACAACAAGATCACTATATCACTTCAATACAACAAATATATTAATGCATTTTGTTGATGAGAATTAAAAAAAAACATAATACAAACTCAAACTCTTTACATTTCATATATTAGTTAAGACAAGAAAATGTCTTAAACTATAATAAAATATATAAACAAAAAGTACCATAACTATATAAAACCCTAAATAAAGGGTTCTTCGTAGATAAAAAAACACATAGAAGAAGAAACCCAAGCCAAAACAAAAAAAAACACAACCCATAATACTCAATACCATTTTGCAAGTCTAATTAACTAAACCCTAATTAGTTAAAGACTTGAAACTAATTATAACATCGATTCACCATTTTACTAGTCCTTTGCCTCTTAATACTCCCTGAAGATGATTTCTCCAAGTTATTATTATCATTAGTTTCATCGTTCTTATGAACACACTTCTCTATAACCTCCTTTAAAGCTTCTTCTATTGAACACACACGATTGTTCATCATCCTCTCTTCATCATAACCTTGTACGTCATCACCAATGAAGTTTCTATGATATTGATCATGATCTTCTTCGTCGTATTCTCGGCTCAGGAACAAGATGTTCTTGACTCGACCACCTATGGTTACGATCTCAGATTTGAGAGTACGAAGTCGAAGAGACTTTAAGGCATTGATGACGTCATGCATGAGGTCAGTCCTGTCTTGGCAGCAAAAGGTAGCTCTTATCACCAAGTTTCCTTCTTCGTCGTTGTATGATGAATCCACGGTCAGATCATCGTACTCTGTTGGGACTTGACACGTGTCGGTGATCAGAGATGTCTGTCGTTTTAGTTCTTTCATGTGTTGGATCACTTCTGCTAGCAACGAAGCTTTGTCCGTCTATTAAAAAAAAACAAAACGAATAATAATTATTTAATCATATTGGTCATAAATACAAAAATACCTCAACCTATGAACTATATATGGACTATGATTACATCCCCAAAAATATCGTTTTTATGAGTTTATTATAAAAAAATGAAAACACAACTACAAAATGATAATAATTGAATAAAAATAAAATTTACTTTAATTTATGTGTTGCATAGTTTTTAAATACATAAATGAAAATAAAAATGAAAAACAAAAACAAAATACCATATATATATATGATTACACACTAAGTAAATCGTTTTGACAAACTTATCATTTTTGAATATTGAACAATAATAAGTTATTGAATAAAAATAAATTTTAAAATATCATTAATCAAATTTTTTTTTAATTGTTTCCATAGATAATGAAGAGAATAATAATTATTAATGACAACAACTTACTTTGGTTGTGTTTGGTAAAATACTTCTCAACTTAGCAAGATGAGTATTGATTCTCTCACGTCTTCTTCTCTCAGCTTCACTATGACTCTTTGAAGCAGCTAAAGCCTTAGCATCCATGACTTCTTGAGCACTTAACTTCCCCATGATCTCACCATCAAACCCAAAAGACGAGCCACGACGCATGATGGGTCCAAGAGCTTCGGACAAAATCCTTAAATGGTTCTGATGATCCATAGATGGAGGAGAAGAGACAAAACCATCATTATAGTCAAAAGAACGAGAAGAAGAAGAAGAAGCTCTTCTGTTGAAGTAGTGTACCGGATCAGGATAACGAGTCGGGTTAGATGGGAAATGGGTCGGGTCAAAAGATGGTAAAGATGACCAAGGAAGGATTTGAGGATGGTGATGAAGAAGAAACTGGTCTTGATACTCTTGTGAGTTGTGAATAGTTTGAAGATAGTCTTCTTCTTTCATTGCATACATTTTTGTTTTATTGGATAAAAGAAAAGAGAAGAAGAAACAAAAGTCACAATTCACAAAGATCACAACTTATAATGCATACATATATATATATAGTGCTATATTATGTGCCCTTATACTTTAAAGTAAAGTTACTTAATATTTTTATATTATAAATATATTTTCAAATAAATAATTTATTTATGAAAACAAACTTTTCACCGATTTGTATAATCAACCGCCATTATCTTTGATAAATATATAAATTTTCACATTTTTCTGTTTAAGAAATTATATTAATTTAGGGTTTCTTAATTTTCTTTTTCATTTTAAAATGTTTTTAATTTATAAAATAATAAAAGTTTGGGACCACGATTTGTTTTTTTTTTTTTTTGGGATAAATTTAAATGAATATTAAATAAATAAAATGAATCTGTAAGTGCTGCACATCTTCTTTACTTTTCTTTTACGACTTCTAAATGGGGAGCTGTCATCATCTTGTGGATTTTTCTGATGGATATGGCTCTTCTTATGAACATTTATTAATTATTTTATGTTTTTTTTGAGAATATTATTGATTTATTAATGTTAATAAATGTGTGTACTTTTTAACTTGTTTATAGAAGAATTTTGGTTCTTTTTTTCCACTTAATTTAATTGTGTATATTTTTTTCATACAAATACACTGTATATATAATATTAAGATATATGAAATGTGATCATTAATATATATATATATATATATTGGTTTTACTATATAAATAAATATATAGTAATACATTAGTAGAAGTTTTGCTCATGTGGCAATACTATAGTGTATATTCCTATCGTCAATAGACAATAATAAAATTAAAAATAATATAATTTTTGAGAGAATATAAGATTAAAGCTGGTTTATATAAATAATATAATTTGACATGAATTTAAAAGGTAATGATTATTGTTTTTCATCAGAAACAACGCGTTAAAAGAATTAAATTTGGCTGCTTAATGTTTTTTTTTTTCAATAATAATAATATTATAAAATAAAAAGAAATAAAAACAAAGACTGACCACAGGACACACGGATTGTCGACCGACCAGAGACCAAAAAGACTTTAACTTTTAATGATTAATAAACCCACTCGTTTCTTATAGCCAAACCCACTTAGTTTTTTTCTTTCCTTCTATATTATCTAATCTAATCTTATCATGATTTGTTTTATGTATTTTTGATTTGTCTTAAGTGCACCTAATAGATTCCCTTTATTTAATTTTATATAACTATAATATTGTTTCTCTTAGGTTTCAACTTAAATAGTATTTCTCTTCTTAAAATTTTGATGTTTTATTATCTTTTGGTTATTTCAAAAATATTGATTTTATCTATTTAATTTTAATGTAAAATTAGGTAATAATTATGTTTTTATTGGAAAATCGAAAAAGTTGACCAATTAAAAAATAGAAAATAGAAAAAATAAAAAAGAGAAAACTAAAAAATTATACTAAAAATAAAACAAAATTTTAATATGGGTGAAATAACCTTAAAATAAAAATTTAAGAATGGATGGAATATGTTATTATTTGATAAACTATACTCCATAAACGTCCCAACTTATTTACAAATTTTAAAATTATTTATTTTCACATAAATGAATAAACAGCTAAAAATTATATAATAAAATATCATTAAATTCCTGAATCAGTTTTTTTTTAAGTGGAATATTTAGTTGTATACTCCTTATCTTCCTAATATATTAATGTTTTAATATTTTATTTTGCTTTCGAAAAATTGATTTTATATATTTTATTATATAATTTTAGTTTTAAAATTATGTAATAAATATGTTTTCCGGTAAAATGAAAAATATATATATATATATCAATAAAAAAAGAATAGACAAACAAAAGTAAGAAAAATAAAGTTGAAAAAAATCTTAATATATATAAAATATTAAAAACAAAGTGAATAATAATATAACAAACTATCTAGAAATATTATAGATAAATTTTTTTATATTACAATAGGAATAATAATAATAGAGATATAAAGAAATAGTAGAATAGGGTAAGAACTAGGGTTTTTTTGAGGGTGGTGGTGGTGCAGAGTGAAGCCCACACGACCTTCAACATTCTGGGCTCTTTCTCCACGCTGTCTTCTTCTTTTTCCTTCTCCAAGAATCTCAAATCATTTTGTCTTTGAATTTTCTTACTCCTTTTTCTTGTTTTTTTCCAATAATACTTGTATTTTCTCAGTACTTGATTGATTTCATTACATGATTCTCTTCTGTTTTTTCTTGTTGAAATTTTTAAAAACATTGCTATAATTCCCTATATATTGAAAAGACATTTTAACAATTTACATTATTTATTTGCTCCAATCTAATTATTTACTATAAATTATTTAATATAATAAATACTCTATATGTTTTTAACTTATTGATGTTTTGATATTTTTCTAAAANAATATATTTTTGGGGAAAATATAAAAAATTAATTAATAGAAAAATTAAAAAATAGAAAAATTAAAAAATAGAAAAACTAAAAAATAGAAAAATTAAAAAAGAGAAAATTGAAATGATTAACAAAAAGATATTTCTAATATGTAGGAAATTTTTAAAAAATTAATATATTAGGAAGAGATCTAATATATGTTTTTAAAAATATATATTTATTTCTGGATACATATACTAGCTTTAACTAACTTACCTATAAAGACATAACTAAATAAAAAAATATGTAAGAAAAAAGAATGAACAATGCATCAAGATCAAGTATACAAAAGCCATTTTTTATACACTGAAAAAGTGATAAACAACATATCAAAAGCAACAATAATAATAGTAATAGTTTCTAGTGACTATGGACATAACCTGATAATTTTCACAGTATCCAATACTATATAACAAAATACATTTTTTTGTATCAATAATATAATAATATTGTCACGAGACCAGACCATGGTTCTTTAGCGAGTATGTGCTTATAACTGTTGGTCTATAAACTGTCGTAGTTTTTATGGTGAAGAATTATATGATAATAAACCAAACCTATAATCATTACCTTTAAATTAAAGTCAGTGTTCATGTTCATCAAAAGACCTTTGAAAAAGATAAAATCATTTTCTTCTTGACAAGCATGGCTCATTGAAACTCAAATCAGTTAGTTACTTTGGTTTGTAATACAGTATTGATAAAAAATTGTTTATTACAAAATAAATCAGCAAAACTGAGTGGAACTTATATAGTAAAGTTGATGAAAAGAAACTAAGAAGTTAAATGAACTCTTATAAAATTAGAGAAATTAAATACAAAAATATATTTTCTCAATTTTCATAATTTAAAACTCAGTATATATACATGCTTTACTTGTATATTGTAATTTTCTATGAAAATAATATTAGTGAAAATACACTGATATAGTGATATTTCGGTTGCATGGATAATTTATATAAAATATTTTGTAATTTATACATTTTTTCTTATATATAATTAGAAAATTTGGATTTATTAGATTTTAATGTGTCTAAAATATGTGATGCACTATATTAATTGTAGTGACGAAAAGGAACTCGAATTATCTATGGTTATATTTTATTTCTTCCGTTTCATAATAAATAATTTTCTAATTTTTAAATATTTTATAATATTTAATTTTTATTATTATTTAATAAAATTATAAATTAAAATAAAATTAAGAAATATTAAATAAATAATTAAAAATATTAATTATTTAAATATTTGAAATATATAACTAAAATAGAAAATTTTAAAATTTTTTAGTTTTGTATATAAAATATACAAAAATAAATATTATGCAAGGGAGTATACATAAATATGAATAACCAGAAGTTGTCCTTTTACACGTGAATCTGTGACTACACAGCATATTTATACAAAGGTCTTCACGACCACATCATTACATGTGTATAAACTTATATACACATATATTGGTATATATATGTGCAAGAGTCTTCAAGCATGTGTGTGTTAGGCCATGATTCATTACAAAAGTGTCTACAAATTTTAGATGTTAATGTAATATTTTTATTATTCTGTGTCTATTATATATGTATCCCATGATACTTATAAGGTATAACTTCTATACTAACAATCTCTTATAAGACTATTGAACTCGAGTAAAGCTATATAAATCACATAGTTACATATACTTGGTCTATGATCAAAATATATGTAGATATATCCCGAAAAATATTGACAATATGAAACGGTGACGTGGGATGAGGTAGGTCTTATGGAAGCAAATAATATGAAATATAATTATAATTTAGCTATGCTTATAATTGTATATGGAAGTGCTTGTCCATGTGTGAGTCTATGATAATATTATGGTAATAAATATTGTGTATTTTGAGGATTATATATAAATATATAAGCATAAGGCATAAGTAAACATCAGTTTGTGGTCACACGCATGGCTTGTCTCTGGTCCCTTTACGTTTTCTTTATCACATTTGTAGCCTTCTTATGTCACACTTTTATATATAAATTATATTACACATATATGAGTGTGTTTTCACTTTCTTAATATTTTAAGGTTATTTAAAGTGAATATAAATTCTTTATTATTAAAAAGTTTCATTACGATTTGTGAAATATTATCCGAGAAGGTGAGTGCTCTTTTAGGGCTTTGATCATCATGACGTCATGCTTACTCGTTTATGTCCTAGAATTAAATATATAATTATATATCATATTCATGATTATAATTATAAATCTTAACATTTTTGCAGTTATATATAATAGTATATTGTTTACAATATATTAAATAGATAAGTTAACTCATATAATACTTTTTAAATCTATATAAAGCTTTCACATTGCTAGTTTTTATTCACAATCTCATAAGATATTTTTGTAATTTGGGCAGTATCATAAGTCCACAGTTTTACTTGTTGATAAGGCTTTAGTTGGACTCAACGTCCCTTTGGGATTTGTAATAAATAAAAAGAATTATTATGGGCTAAGAATTAACTTGGGCCTAGGAAATTATTTTGGGCTTTATTTGGGCCAATTTATTTGCGTAGCTCGATAATTTAAATATTTTATAAAAAAATAATATCATGCATTTTGTAAACATACAAAAAAAAAAACATTTTACTTTTAACAGTGGGAGTACTTGTTCTTTTTTTACAGCAGTACTTTTTGTTTTTCTTCCGACAAATTACAGTGATACTGTAGTGATTTTTAATATTTCAAAGTGAAAATACAAATCCAAAAATATTATTTTATTTCTATTTTCGGTAACAGTGAAACCGTCACCCAATTTTCGTACTTTCAAAAGAAAAAAAAAGAAGTGAAAACGATAAAAAGAATCTTTGAGTCGAAACAGAATATTCCGGTGAGAATCATCACTTCAAAGCACAACCACGACGAGAAAAACCTAGCCGTGATCTATCTCTATCGAATTCAAATAAAAATCCTTGTTGCATTAAATTTCCGATCACTGAAAATCCAACTTTTGGATTCACTGATTGAATCGCTAAACATTGGATCTGTTCTTCCGTCTCGATAAAGTAATTTCTTGGTGGTGGAACAAACACTGCACCGCCGGAGAATTCGAATTTTAGCCTTGGCATGATCTTTTCAGGCTTCGCAACGCCGGAGATGTTAACGCATAACTCAAATCCCGGAGTCGGTTCCATGGAGTTTGGGAGCTTGATCTGTCGACTCATAGCGGCGACGAGTAATCGATACGCTGGATCAGCGAGGAAGGCTAAGGTTGTACCGGAATCTACGACGGTTCCGCCGTTACCTAAACCGTCAATTTCCCAAACGGAAGGATCGATTCGTAACTTTGCACCGTTAACAAAAATAGATTTCAATCGAACGTAGTAAAAAGTCGGCGAGAAAGGATTTGTGAGCAATGGAGTGAAGAAAAGCTTCGAAACGGCGGTGGATCGATGTCCGTCGCCTATGATGAGGTAACTCGTCGGAGGTGGAGAAAGAGTGTAGTCCATTAAGCAATACGAAAACTTGTTACCAAAACGACGACCCAACTGAGAAGCAAATGAAATAGGCCCACGGCCCAAGCCCATAACTCCATTAGCTCCATTAAAACTCGAACCTGATACACTTTGACCCGAGATCCGAAACCCGCATCCGAAAGCAATGTTCTTAAGATTCGCTTCTTTACCGGAGCTTGTCTTTAACGACGTCGTTTCTCTAGCGAATAAACCGGAAGTTAATGAACCGTCCGCGTAACTGTACTCATAATGACACGTGGAATGGATCCGAGTATGATTACATTTCGGAGCCCGACTCGGTTTAGGTACTAAACGACAAATCGGGTCGTAGCAATGAGTAGGAGAAAATGTGGTGGAGTGACGTGGGAAGAAGACGGTGGCCGGAGAATGATGAGAACAGTTCCGACAAGCTGAGCATTTCACCCAAACAAGATCGCTTCCTGTATCAGCGATAAGAAGTAACGACTGAGGCGGTTGGCCTATTCGAAGATCCACGAAATATTGACCCGACCCGGA